>APFE030163812.1:0-75843 GCA_000404065.3 Pinus taeda
TATATATATTGATTCAACTTAGACAGTAGTTTGCAATTTATCACTGTCGCATCTCCTTTATGCTCAACCCTTGGTCTCTTTTGCATCTTTAACAATTTGTGCCACCTACAGCTACTCTTGGCAGTGTTTTAAAACTCGGTTGGTTAGTTAGCCCACTGGGTCAAACCGGTTGAAAAACTCGGTTTGACCTTCCATTTCACTAAAAAAGTGGACAAACCGGTCCTAACCGGCCGGTTTGTGGTCAAACCGGCCGGTTTTGTCCTAAACTAGCCGGTTTATTGCCAAGGCAACTATAAACCCCAAAATATGCATTTTATGAGTTTTGACCTGTTTTGAGGGAAATTTGGGGTTGTTTTCCTCCAAAAATAGTCCCTTAGAGAGCGTTGAATCAATGATGAGTTTCATGAGTGACCGTGTTGATCAATGATTTGTAGTTTTGATATCTATTTTTGCTACTACTACTAAAGTTGTAGAGGAGTTTTAGGAGTCCTCAAACTCAAAGGCATATTATTTATGTAGCTCATGTTGATGATCTCTTGTCTAGTACTGGTGATGAGTTTGATCATGATGAGGAGTGATCATGTTGTTGATGATCACTGATATGTAGACTTGTAGTAGTTCAGTGACCCCATAGCTTAGAGCATTGTTTTCGGACTCTAGAGGCCATTTAGAGCATCATTGATTATGTATTTTGTTGCTGATAAGTATTGCACTTGATGCCATTTTGATATATTCACCTTTACATGGTATATAGATGAGAAAACCTTGCATATTTTGTTTCTATTGGTTTGGAATCATGGTTTTAAATCTTAAAAATAGTTTTTTTCATTAAAAAATAATTATTTAATGTATTATTTTTAAACCGGTTCGTTTAGACTTGACCAGTCTCGGTTCGAAACCCGATTCATTAGGTGGACCGGTCCGGTCAGCGATTCCGGTTTTTAAAACATTGCTCTTGACCCCCTTGTGCACTGTGAGTTGTGGTGACTATGTTCTCACAACAGTCGGCCCTACTCGACTTGCTTTCTCTTGCTTGAAAGTTGATGCTCTTTGCACGTGTCGATTTGCTGTCTTGGCCTGTTGTCGATCTATTTTCCTCTATCTGTCATTGGATCCATTTAATTGTCATGGTCTCCTCTTTTTATTTGCACTTTGTTTATTGGTGGTTTTTTTGATCGCTTTCCTTCACGGATGCTGGTTCATTGCTATCGTGCTGTTGGTCTCATTGTAAGATGTCAGCCTGACTGCCGTTCTTTGTTCTAGCTTGTGTGACCAAACTTTGCCGCCATCGGTCCTTGTCTCCCTGCTCGTGGGCGGTCGATTTTTTTTGTTTGCTATCTCGGCCTGACGGGTTTCCTCCACACATAGTGTATTGTAGTTGTGGCTATGTTGGCCAATCCGCTGCCTCGTAGGCTCGCTGCTGGTTGCCTGGCGGCGATTGCCCCTATTGCTGGTTGGCCTAACTGGTCGATCACCAAATTGATTTATTATTATTATTTTTATTTTTAAAATCTTTTTTTTTGCTACGTACCTTTTTTTTTCTTTTCATGAAAACAAGGTTGCTTGTTAAAAAACAATTCTGCTTGACCCTTTTAAAATCCCTCGCCGCCTTTTCAAAACAAAATTCTGTACTTATGATCTTCGCCAATCAGCTTCAACAATCCGATACAAACACTAACCTGTAATTCCAAGATTAATTTAGAGTTTTGGCTCTGATACCATGTTTGTCTTTCAAAACCCAACACCCAGTATTTGGTTCCCAACAATCAATAAATGGAACGAATACATGACCAGATTCCTAACTCATAAAAAATCTAGCGGAAGCAAAAATTACTTAATTTGAATTACACACACATAAACAAATTTTTGCTCAATCAAAAGTTCTTCATTAATAAATTAATCACAGAACTTACTTGGGCTCCCCTACGGGATAATGGCCCAACTGAGAAAATACAATATTGATCACTAGCCTCACTGCATTTTCTTGAATCCAACACACGCTCATTGAGAATCCTCCCAATTCTGTGCTAATGCTATATGTCTTAGCACCTCACATTAGGCTCAATTTATAACTTTCCTAGGCTAAGATTGATGGCCAAAATTAACTCGTCGAGTTAACTGAAGATAAGTGACATTACTTTAGTTAACTATCCTATCGTTAGCTTTCTCTACTTTAACTGAACTACAAGTCATAAAATTAGTTTGTCTTACATGCACAACACATCAACATGCGTGCAATTCTCGTGCACACTTTGCATGTCAAATTCAAGCTCCTAACGAGGCAAATCAAGGTCCTTCTGGTCAAGGCACAAGACTAGAAGTACCTTCTGAGCTACAAAGCTCAACATCGAGGAGTATGGAGTCGACGTGGTACAATCTAGAAATTTGGAGAAATAACCATTTTGCAACCATGCAATCATATAACCATGTGTGGATCATGGCCTCGAACAAGGTTTTTACTTTTAATTTTATTTAAAAATAACCAATCACATATCAATATGACGTTTGTCCACACCCAGTGGTGTTTTCAATAACCAACCTCACATACTAATCATTTAACTTGCTTGAGTGAAGGCACACTTTAAATTTAGCATATCTCCTCACTCGAAAGGAACCACTTGGTGTGCCACCTATGCATGGAAACAACATGACGAGAGATATCAACTGATGATGGCCTCGCTTGCAATTTCATTGATCTTCTCATCCAAATCCTTCATCAAAAGCAGGGCATCATGACCACACCATAGGAGCCTCTCATCCTTTCAGGGCATCTTGTCTGTTGGAGCTTCCAATCAATGCAACCCATAGAGCATTCAAAGACTAATGTTGGCATCAATGAGAACACCATTCAATAGGGTCATCCTAGATCATGAGCATATATCTTGTGATGGAGTGAGAGGGTTACTTTTAGATTAATGCTAAAAGATGCAAAATAACTATGGGATTTCAAAATCGTGGTCATATTATTATATATAAAATTCTCGACAAATATTTAGGGAGTTACGGTGGTTGTAGATATGCCACCTTCAGACCCTTGTTTCATTTTGACCAATTTTTTGAGGAACACTACACCTTTGTTGCGGGAGTGTTTTGGTTATTGGGGAAGAGTAAGATTAATGAATGCAAATGGTGGAAAGTGCCCTGCACATAGGGCTAAACTTTATGTGTTTTGAGGCCATCTTTGAAGGGTGTGCCAACGGAGAAGAGGACATGTGACATGAAGTGTTTATGTGCATTGTCAAAGTTGCTTCATTCAATGAGGCTTTTTGCTTGAGAGAGAGACATGTGGCATCTCCTTCATCATTGTTGCTCTGTATTGGGTTTTTTGTCTTGGAGAGCCCTATGATGCAATATTCTATCATTTTCTTTTTGTAGAAAAAGTATGGATCTGGAAATATTTTATGGTTTTATTTTAGAGAGATTTGTGGATGTAGAATCTAATTAATATTCCTCTATTTTATGGGAGATTGGGCTCAAATTCATACAAGGATTTACTCTCTCCACTATTTGGTATAGTCAGCTTGATAGGAAAAAACCCCATAGACATTAGTTGGATATCATTGTAGGAGGAGGAAGTCTAGTGGCAAGCAAGCATATATGAGGTTTTCATAAATCACCTCTTCTTTCTTGGATGATTTGGGTATTATGCTCCATTAGTTATTGTATCTTGCTGCTGGAAATAATCTCTGTCGAAGACAAATCTTTGCATATGAAAAGGGGTTAAATGTGATGCTCCTAACCTTCCTTTGCCATTTGTTGTAATTTGGAATATTAGGGAAGCTGTCTGCTGTAGTAGCAGATTGGACTTTTGCACGTGTTAATTTCTCACTGAATCCTATGAGACTGTTATTGAAGATGTGAACATTGGTTGGCTGTTCATTTTTTTGAAAGCTTGTCTTATTGGGACCCTTTCCTTATAGTCTAATGTTATGGCTTTTCTTTCACTATTTGAGTTGCACATTATTTATTGGCTTTAAACACATTGGTTGTGATGGCTATTTACTATCAGGGCTCTCCCTCATTTTCATATGACCTAAAATCCATTTTTGACTAGTCATGGCACATCAATATATGGCTTGTCTACGTCTTGGACATAAATTTAGACCCTCTTTGCTTGTATTCCTTGACTCCATATCAAAGTTACATTTATCGCTATCAACAATTTATATCCGGGGGTCCAAAATTTAAATCATCGGCAATATGGGGAAAATATCGGAAATGCTGGGAAACTTTAAAAGATGACTGAATAATATATACTGTTTTTTTTTTTTTGTTAATTTTCCTTCAATTTTTAAACTTCTAATGCAATATCAACATCAAACAAACACATTACTACAAAAATATGAAAATAAAATCAATATCTAAGATGCTAAGTTACCGGATCCGGCCCTCTGGGGTACAGGATCCACGGATCCACGGATCTGATCCGGATTCGGATCCGGATCCGCCTAAATACGTCCAAGAACCGGCACGTGGCGTATTAATGTTTGCTAGAAAAGGCTGTTCAAATCTGGAAACGGATCCCATATCATTTTTCCGGATTTCTAAGTTTTTTGCCATGCTATTTTCGATCTTCAAACAAAACTTTAATTTAAAAACCTCCGATATAATTTAGACACCCCCAATGTCCCGATATATTAAACACTCCGATAATTATTTAACCTTGGCATTATATTAAAGCATCAAAACCTCATACCTTTTGGGTATCGAAGCATCATTTAAAAAAACTTACGATATACAATAGTTTCGATATCCGATACTTCGACGATTTAATATTTCCGATATCTGATAATTTGACGATTTATCTGATATCTGAGAAATATTATTTATTTATTACGAATTGATGCTACACATCTCGGCTCCACCCTGAATTATTTTAATGTAAATCCCTGAATTTTTTTATGTAAACAGTTTCGGTCCCAAAACTGTGGACGGATTTGAAAGCAGCCTGGCCCGTGGTAAGGTGATATCGACCACCTTCCATTTTCTTAAAGGCAACAGTCAAAGTCAAATACAATACAATACTTCTCGTGGGACGTGAAATTTAATATTGCATTCTTGATCCTATCACTCTACAGCGGAACTTACCAGGAAACTACGAGTTGGAGAGATTATTTATTACGTAGCGTATTGTCGTTCTACACGTCATCAAAATGAACACACTTTTTATAAATGCCTACCATGGCTTCTTGATGTAAACAATTGAAACTACGCTTCAAAGTCATGAACCGAAACTTGCACAGAAAGCCAAAGGTTTGGTGACATTAACCAATTACGAAACCCACCTCTCTTATGGTGGAGTATAACATAATCATTAACCATCTCTCTGTGATGTTAATTCGCTCTGTAATTGCAATTTCTGCTGCTATTCTTGCATTCCAATACACAAAATATATATTAGATGCATGACTTGGGGCCAGTGCTCTTTATCAACTTCATGTAACTTTTTGAATGGCATTTCACATTTTCACTGCATCCGAATAAAGAAGGATTAATGAAAGTTTCTTTCATTAAAATTGAAAAAATATATAATTTAATTTCAATGATTGAGAATTTATTAATTAAAATTAAAATTGTAAAAAGATATGATTTTAGAATGATATAGAATATATTTATATTAATTTATTATTTAATTTATATAATTAAATTGCTTATAGTTTAGAACAGATAGAATTGACAATTATACAATTATATATCACTCGGGATATGTGAAAGTTATATAAATCAATATTAATCAAATATTTTAACAGAATTCAATATTTTCAATTTTTATTAATTAATTAAAATTAAAATGATATATAAATTTATACAAATTTAAATATACATATAGATATATAGATATAATTTTAAATTTAGTTTTGTCTTAATAATCTTAAAATATAGATATACTAGTGCATAATATAATTTTTTTAAATGATTAAGACAAAAAAGGTTATAGAGAAGTAATTGAGGTATGCATTTTAACATTTTGATATGTCAAGTCAAAAATATATTAAGAAGTATATATTTTGTGCCTATTATTAATTTTATTATATTTTTTAATATTATTATATTTTTTGTACTTGCCGTATCTTTGCCGTATCCGGACCCTGGATTTTCAAAAAACTAGCGAATCCGAATCCGGATCCGGATCCGTATCCGTATCCGTATCCGAATCCTGGTAACTTAGGTTATTACAGAACCGGCCAGGTTGATAGAGTCATGACTGAATCGGCCGAGTCATGCAATAACTCAGCCGAGTTAGTCATGACTCGGCCTCCCATTCTGTTTTTTCTGCCAGGTCACAAAAAATCCCATCAACTCGGATTCGATTCGGCCGTTTTTTAAAACAATGATTGATAGTGCAGTCATTGTCTCTATGACAGTCCGAGATCATAATAATGATGTCAAAGCCCCAACTGACAACAGAATTCATAGCAGGGATTGGTAAAGAATTGAGATTAAAGGTAAGAAATAAAATTCTTTCATGGAAAGGCAAATTTATCTTGTTGTATAAGGGTAGGCAAGCATGAAGGAGCTATGAAAGTAATCACCTCACAAAAAAAAAAGAGGATAAAGGATCAAGTTAGCATAACATACAAGTATGCCAAATGCTATATAAACCAATGTTTTAAAACTCTGACTCTGACTCGGAAACGGCCGAGGCTCAACTCCGACTCTGACTCAACTCGGCCGGTTTGATTTCAGTGACTTGGTCATTGTAAAAAATACATTAAATATTTATTTTTTTATTAAAAAAAACATAATTTCAAAGATTTTCATTCATGTTTCCAAACACAAAGCTTTAGAATATAGATAGGAACAACATATGATCAAAGTGACTGTATAAAAATATGTCTCCTAAATATTATTCAGGAACTAATAATCCAACACCACCTCCCGATACCATGTACGATATTAGGATGTAGAAATACACATGAGAGAGATGTAGGTGGAGGAAAAAAAAAATCTTTAATGATGATCTGTATACAATGCACATCTCTCTCAAGTTAATCATTCCTCGTCACATTATTGTATAGCACCCCAAGTTGGTTATGGTATTCACCCTCTAACAAGCCAACCAGGAAGGGATCAAACCTAGTTCACAAGAAGAATATTGACTGCTTGAGTAACACTTTCCGAACAATGCAAGTCAACAGATTTAAAAAGAACATGTTACAATCTCTCATGCCCTCGCTACATCCAGAAAAACCTCTCTTACAAAGGCACATCTCCCCTACAAATATTGTCACACTTTTGCCCATATGTGATATAGAGGAGGTGGCATATCTAGAAAGCTTTACCATAATAGGAGAGTTAATCTATTATCTCTTAAAATACAAAACATAAAAAAAGGAACTTTGATCTCCGCATTCATTCAATCACTATAACTTGCATATCCAATTATCTTAATGAATATATGCTTGAGAATAAACGAAACCACAGTAGTAAATGGAAAACATAATATCAGTGTTCTATGGGGATGCATCCAACAAGGTGGGGCCATGCCACCCACATTTCTGACATTCTCAAGATGGGGGCGCTTAGAAAACTGTGGGGAAACATTTCCCCAATGCAGAGGACCTGTTTCCCCAAAAGGGGCACTTCTATGCATTCCCACCACCCCCTCCCCACGAAAGGGGGACACCTGGGTGCCCCTCGCCCAAATTTTGGCCTATAAAAGTGTAAAAAAGAAAAACTAAAAATCAAAAGTATATTAAAAATAAACAGAAGCAATATATAAAAAAAACCTTACCTGACTTTTGCTTTTATTTACCTTGGGCCTAATGGTTAAGAGCATGTGTTTCCTCCTAAGAGGTCACAGGTTCAAAACCAAAGGGGAGTAGAGCATGTATGCCTTCGTAGACTTAGCAGTCAAATCGTTGCGCGGAGGTGGGTCCCTTGTCCCAAAAACAAGGGGGTCTCATACACCAATTTGGTGTCTGGCTTGGCCATGACCTTAAAATTGGATAATAATAATTATTATTATTCGCTTTCCCTCCTTGATGCTCATTTTATTTCCAACATTCATTGTTCATTGCTAATTTTTGAGTCTTGGTTCTAGATACTAATGACCTTAGACCGAGTATTTGACTTGTCAGTTGTCACTCCTGATTATTTTTGAGTTTGAGTAATTTCAATTTACTATTTCAGATTTCAGTGTCTACTATTTTTCTTTGTACTACTTAGATTCTAGAATGATGAATTTAAATCAATCTATCAGTATTTGAGAAAGTTTACACATTTCTTCATAATGCTTTGAGTTATTTCTGGAGATCAACTCTGCGTAAGAGTGTGAAACGTCCAATGTTTCGAGTGGACACTCCACCCATTGCCAAGCACAAAAGAAGTTGTAGTATCAAAAAAGAGTGCCAAGGTTTAATTTATAAAGAAAGGTTAATAGCTGTTGTGAGAGAGGATAAATAGCCATTGAGTAAATTGAATAAAGAAAACTAATTAAATTAAAAGCGGATGTGAAGATAAAAGAAAATTTGGAAAGCTAATAAAGATATAAAGAAAAATGTATAATAAATTTAGGCTTATAAAGTAATTTTAGAGTTGAATATTAATAAATTATCACCTTAAATGAGAGAGGTTAAATTGATATAGAATGAGATATAATTATGAATGAGCAACCTTAAGATGAAAAAGAGAATAGGAAAATTGAGAACGAGAGGGAGTGTTAAGAAATTGAGGATGGATAAAAATTAAGGAAGCTAAATTCTGAGAGATTACAGAGAGAGAACCAAGACAATAAAAAAGGGAGAGACTATAGAGAAGAAGGAATTTGGCCATAAAGAAGGGTGAATTTTTATTGAGGCAGTGAATAATAGATTTCCAGGACATGCTGAGTTTATAGCCATATTCCTGATTGAATTACGATGCTTTTCAATTTCAACTACTTCCCAAATGATACAAACCGAATGATGTAGAGTAGTCGCAAGAACTTTGGTTTGGCCAAAGCAGATGAGGTTTTTCAAGTTATGAGAGTGTTTAATGATGGCAGATTTGGAGATATGATTATGGCAAGTGTCTGCTATATGTTCTTTGAGGCAGACCTTGAAAGATCTGTCTATTCTCCCTATGTATGATTTGCCACAGGAGTACAAAATTTGGTAAACACAATGGACAAGAATAAGGCTAGATCTATCTTCGACAGTTCTAAATAGGTATTTTAAGAGTTTTCCTCAATGGCTATTTCACGTCTCTCACAAGTGCTATTAACTTTTCTTCATAAATAGAGCCTTGGCACTCTCTTCTGATATCTTTCTATATATGCTTTTGTTCCTGACGATGGGTAGAATATTCACTCAAAACATTGGGTGTTTCACACTCTTGCACACAGTTGATCTCCAAAAAATAATTGAAAGCAATGTATCAGTATTTTTGTTTCATTTACGGCTATGAATCAATGTATTTCAATAATAATATGAATATGAATCATGTTTATTTCATTTACAAATTTGAATTTAGTACTATTTTACTATATATTTTTTACTATTTACAATGCACAATGATGATTTTGCATTGGATGAATTGTTATTGTTGGGATTTTGTCATTATTATTTTTAATTTTATATTCTTAGAGACTACAGAAACAATGAATAGAAATAACCAACAATAAACAATGATGGCATTCAAGAGATCGAAAAAACCAAACAAGTTTTAAATGAGCTACTCAAGACCCAAGAGCAGTAAAAACCAAGTGAACATGTCAGAAAGTGGCAAAGAAGCTTAGAAGCTTGAACAATATAATAGACACACTTCGACATAAAGTTTACATGGAAACCATTCTTTTATATTTGTCACCTCCTGCAGAGAGCATTGCATTTTTCTTCTTTGTATCAAACATCTTTACTGGCCCCGGCGTAGTTTTCCTGCACCTTCTCAGTACTAAACTGCATCCTTCCTATGATGTTCAGAACTCAATGCATATTTCTTTCCCCATGTCTGTGAGATTTTCTGATGCCATAAAATTCAGATATATATTTGTCACCTCCTGGAGAGAACATTGCCTTTTTCTTTGTTGTATCGGACTTCCTCAGTGGACCCAGGATAGTTTTTCAACGCCTTGAAAATGAACTTTTCTATACTACATGGAATCCTTCTGTCATGTTTCTGAGGTTTTAGATCCGATAAAATTCAGAAATAATGGATGCGCTAAAATCCCATGTCATTGATCTAAGCTCTAACTTGCTTGTTATTTGTTACAGGACTTTGGTCGATTTCTGGAAGTACATTGGGCTCCTACATTACCATCATGTTACATATATTGCGAAATATATCTCAACTTTCTCTAACATAGTTGTAGGCACCTCTCAATGTTACACCAAACATGGGTGTGATCAGAATCAGGCTTCAGCAGAAGTTTCTGGTGTGGATGTGCCAACCATCCCAAAAATAGGAATCAAGGAATCAGCAAACTAATCCTAATTTCTTTTATAGATATGTATTTAACTTATATGTTGTGAAAAAAATGTTAGGAAAACATAAAATTAGAGGTTACACTGTTTCTAACTCCATCATTCATACAGTCATAATTCATATTCAAGCTTTGGATTCATCATTCATAAAATGATCCATGAACAAAATTCAGAATTATTTCTGATTTTTGAATAATAAAATATTAAACTTTAAGCAGAAATTCAGATTTCAAGATAAACAAAATTTGTGAACCCTAATTTCATAGTTTCATTTCAGATATGTCAAAATCAAGACCAGGAGATTACATCGTACATTCTAAAATTATAATCAAAATCGTAGAAAGGAGGGTTTTCTGGGTGAAAAAGAAGATACCTAAATATGTTGCACTTCAAACTCACGAAATGAGTGCTGCTATGCCATATTCGTTCTCCAAATCATTGACATTATGTTTTCACTGTTATTGTGCTAATGCTCTCCATATCAGCATTGAAAATATCAGTATTGGCAAAATATCGGAGAGGGTCCAGAAAACATCTTATCGGCAATATCGGCAAAATATCGGCAAGCATAAAAATAAAACAAAATAAATAAAAATATTCAAATTTTTAAAAATAGCCGATATTTTGCCAATATTTGCTGATATTTTCATATCGTTTTGTCGAAAATATCGCGATATTTTCGAATATCGCCGATATTATCAACAGTGCTCCATATACCTGTTACTGTTACTGCTTTCATGTTTCAACCACTCACAGTTTGCAAGTGAATAAGAAAAATGATATCATTGAGATAGGCTTTGTTTCAGGTTTAAGTTTAATTCCTGTGGTTGTGGGCCCATGCTAATACTCTCCAAATCCTTGTTATTGTTAGTACTTTCATGTTTCAACCACAAGGAGTTTGCAAATCAATGTGATAAATGATATTGCTAACATAGTTTTTGCTTTGTGTTTAGATTTACTTCCTGTCGTTGTGGGCCCCACCCCGTCATGTGGCTTTGTTTTTAACAATTTTATAGGCAATTGTTTTACAAAGGATCAATTTCCTCTTCTAGGAAACAGATCCATCACATGCCAAACCGTTTCCATAAAGAAGAAACAGTTCTGATACAGTTCGAAGATTCTGACTCAATGATCAACAGTTTGTATAGGTGATTTCAGTAAATACTAAATATGCTTCAATTTAGTATAGATTTTTGCACAGTTCAGAATTTACCCTCTTTATCACTAGGGAACTGTTTCACATTATCACCTTCCTGCACCAACTTCATTGCCTAGTTGATTCTGGTCTTGGTATGCAGATGTATTATTTTCTTGCACTACAGTCTTCCATGTCTCTGGCCAAGCATGGCTACTGACACTCTTGGGATGCAGAGCTTGTAACTTTTCTGTGTTCTTTTGGCTTTGATATTGACAATCTTCCACCATCCAGTCTCTATATCCCTGATCCTGTGAAATATGAAAGAGATATCCATAATGCAACTATGGTAGAGATCATAGCATATCTGAGGCAGAATTGGATTTCACCAAGAGAGCCACTTTATCCTAAACTTCATCATTATACTATATTTATCTCCAGATTGAGAATATGTTATCATCACTCTGAGTTACCTTTGGAGTCAACCATCCCATAGCCTTCACTCTCATCTTCATCCACTCAATATCTCTTCTCATTAACCTAATGATGGAAACTTGCCATTACATACCTTCTGACTAGTGAATATATAAACTATGCAACAGCAAGCCTGAATCAAAAGAAACCTGTTATTTTTTCCTATTAGTTCTACTATGAGATCCATGATATCATTGTACATTTAGGGATCCTCACACTTTGATCCTTGATTCATTATGAGGACTAGAGGTGTGTTGTGATTTTCTTTAGAAAGCTTACTCAGTTTAGAAAGATGTTACATAGCCCCAGTACCAGCTCCATCCAAGAACTCTCCGTTTTACTACCCCATTATTTAAGAAAATCTAAAGAACCAAATGGGTCCTGTTAACTTTCAAAGGAGCACTTGATGTTGGACCTCATCTACAATCTAAATCAGTGTGGAAAAAGTCGGCAAAAAGTTGGGATTAAATCCCAAAAATCCGACTTTTTCATCAAAACAATTAAATCGGCCGACTTTTTGCCAATTTTTTCATTGACAAAAAGATTGTGATTTAATCGAATTAATGCCGATTTTATCGAGAGTCGACCAAAAAAGTCGGCCATCTTTCCCAGGCCGCAGATAAGAGGCTGAAAAAAACACATTTGCTTGTTTTTGCTCCCATTCATCCTTGTGGAGAGAGTGGTGGTTTGCCATTGCCCAAGAGGAGGAGATTTGCTAGTTCTTTGGTGGGGATTTGGAGATTTGTCCACTGCTCAACGTGAAAGATTCAAAGTGCCGAATTGCTGCTGCCAAGTATGTATTTTAATTTCTCTCTTAGTCTTTGTTACACAAATGGCTTCTTAAATCTTTCTATAATTCTATTAGTTTGTTTATATCTTATTTTTGCCTAGAATTTTGAATCAAAACATTGTTTAGAATCTAGATTGAAGCAAAACTTCAACTTTCAAGAATCAAATGACAAAAATTCAAACCCTTGTTTACTACATCTGAGTCTGTTCAAGTGAGTGAGAAAAGGCATTTAAAATCTAAAATCAACAATTGCATGTGTTTGCTTCTTATGTGATGGGAAATGTTTAATTCTTTTCAAATTTTTTTGTGCCCAGATTCAAATTCAAATTCAAAATTTAAAACAAAATGCAAAGGCTTTCGGACGCAATGTGGGAATATGGTGAACCTGATACTATACTCGAATCTAGGGGGATCAATAAAATGTATTTGACTTGCAAGTTGTGTGGCAAGCATATGTCAGAAGGTATCAACAAATTAGAATTCCATTTGCGGCAAATTTCGGGGCAAAATGTAGACCTTTGTGCAAATCCATCTCCAGAAATCATCTGACAGGACATTCAATCTTTGATGGATAAAGAGGAGGGCAAAGACACCAAGGCAACACTAAAAATCCAACTTGTAGGGGCCTCAAGATTGGGGGGAAGTGAGAGTGCTTCTTCAGCATCACCTTCCACACCCTTATGTCCCAACCCCTCAGCTTTCTCATCTTTTTTTGTTCCTAGAACCACACTTGGTGCATAACCTGTCATCAAATCAGCACTTAAAAAAAAAAAAGGAAAAGACAGAAGCTAACAGGTTGGTCAATAAGTGTCTTCGATGGATTGATGTTCCTTTCAACATTGCCAAGACAAACGCATTCTACCAACCTATGTTTGATGTTGTTTTTGTCGTTGGCTAGGTGTACAAAGCAGTGTGGAAAAAGTCGGGAATAAATCCCGATTTTTTTATTTTTTTGGCTGGCCGATTAAATCCCGATTTTTTTATTTTTTTGGCTGGCCGTTTAATTTTGCCGAATTTTTGCCGACTTTTTCGAAAAACTCCCGACTTTAACGACTTTTTCAACTTTTGGACCCTTGCCGATTTAATCCCGACTTCGACTTTTTCCACATTGGTACAAAGCCCCCACCTTTGCAGAATTGAGAGGGCCTCTTCTTCAAGATGAAAAGACTGATTGCACTTCTAGATTGGAGGAGTTTAGGGCATCATGGGAACACACTCGATGCACAGTCATGTCAGATGGTTGGACAGACTAGAAGGGTAGGACCCTTCTTGACTTCTTGGTTAGTTGTCCCAAGGGGACAATGTTTATGAAATATGTTGATGCATCTGCACACATTAAATATGCACGTTTATTATGTGAGTTGTTGGACATCTTCATTCGGGAAGTAGGCCCAAGCAATGTTGTCCAGGTCATAACAGACAATGCTGCAAATTATGTTGCAGCTGGCAAGTTGCTTATGGAGAGGTATCCTAACTTGTTTTGGACACCTTGTGTTGCTCATTGCATTGACTTGATGTTGGAGTATATACGTAAGAATCCTATTGTGAGAAATATTATTGAATCATCCAAGAGCATAACAAAATTTATATATAGTCATGCATTTGTTCTTAGCTTGATGAGAAGATTCGCCAACAACAAAGAGTTGGTGTGTCCTGCCATTACACAATTTGCCACCACTTTCATATCTCTTCAGTTTGTTGAATTTTGTGTGAGATGTGAAGAGCATGTTTCTTTCAGCGGATTGGCGTGCTTTATCTATTAGCCGCAAACCAAAGGGAGAGGGCATATGCAAACTAGTTTCATATGATCAAAGCTTTTAGGCAGGAGTAGAGGAGGTGTGTGCCATTTCAGATCCTTTGGTAAGGGTTCTTCAATTGGTTGATGGAGACAAGCCCGCAATGGGCTACTTGTGTGAGGCCATGGATAGGGCCAAAGAAGCCATTCGTGCTTATTATGAAGATGAGGGAGATGAGGGGATAGAGAAACAACAGGTCATATGGAGAGTGATTCATGAGCGATGGAACAATACCCTCCATCACCCCATTCATGTTGCAGTAGCTCAACCCTGCATTTGCTTACACTTGTGGTTTCAGATTTGATGCTGAGGTGATGGATGGATTCTTCACTTGTGTTGAGAGTATGGTGGCATCTAAGCAAGAACGTGAAGATATTTCTAAAAAAATGGAGGTGTATAGGATAGGAGCTGGCACATTTGATTTTACCATGGCTATTAAGAATAGGACAACCAAAATGCCAGGTAAGCTTCAGTTTGTTTCAAACTTTCAAGTTTAGAATTTCAATGTTTTTTTTATGTTTCTCAATTTTCTTTTAACTTGTAGATGATTGGTGGACAAGCTATGGTGGCAGAGTACCCATCTCCAAAAGCTTGCCATTTGAGTGCTCAGCCAAACCTGTAGTTCCTCTGGGTGTGAGCACAACTGGAGTGTATTTGACAAAATACACATCAAAAAGCGCAACAGGTAAAAAAAATCAAATTGAATCTTTTGAATTTATTTGATTATTTTTAATATCTAAATTTTCTAAGTACTAATTTACAATCTATGACCCTAATACATATTAGAGTCCCAACGCCTCAATGACATGGTCTACGTCTACTACAATCTTCGATTGTGGGTGAGACAACTTCAAAAACCTCCTAATGTGGAAGCCATCTCATTGAACAATATTGATACCACTGCTGCATGGAGGGTCGAGATTGAGAGGCCGACCATGGACCCGATCCCGGATTGGACAGATGTGTATCCAAAGGAGGTAGCAGTTGCAGGGGAGGGAGAGCCAAAGGAAAAGGAGGAGGAGCAACATCAGAGTCAAGAGATAGAGCTAGATGAGGATGATGAGGAGGAGGTGACACCATCTAGGATGGGCAGCAACAGCATCGGACAGAGGCCGCCTCTTTCATCGGCTTCTAGAGGACAACTGACTCCATTTGTATTTCTCGGGGTTGGGCCTTCTTCCTCTAGAGGAAAAGGCAAAAACATTCCCTATTCCCATAAAAGGGGCAGAGGATCTCAATGATTGATTACTTTATGACATGTAGATAACTCATGATTTATTATACTTTTTTTAATATTTTGACTCTTGAGAGTTGAGACTCAAACAAGACTCAAGATTCAAGAGTTGATTCGCTATTTTAATATGTGATGTAGCACTAGACTTCGTATACATATTATATATTAGCTTTCATTACATGTTTATGTGGAAATGCATTTATTTGATGTTGTGGATACTCTAGATGCTAAAAAAAAATTAAAAAAAAAAATGAATACTTTTTGTGTTTTTATAATTTTGCCAACTTTTTCAAAAACTCCAGACTTTAACGAGTTTTTCAACTTTTGGACCCTTGCCGATTTAATCCTGACTTCGACTTTTTCCACATTGATCTTAAGAGAAAGCTCAACAAAAGTACAGCTTCAATGTGGCATATTGTTCACTTCTTGACCTCAAACCTTAAGAGAAGCCACTCCCTATATTTCTTTGTAGGCCTTTGTAACATTCTAGGGAAATTTTTGCCCTAGGGTTTCTTAAGCAACTATGGTTTTCAACAACGAAAAATTTTGTTCAAAAAATGATAAACTATTCTGGTACCAACGTAACCTTCAAAAAAGGTATTGTTCTTTCAAAAACACGATAAACCATACAATGCAAGGCTATAGTTTAATCATCCATCAATTCAACATTACTAATATAGTCTGAATTCAACAGTCCAGTATAAATCCAACTAGTTCTTGTACTATTTCAAACAATTCTAATCTAATTCTGAATTCAACAGAGCTTGATTACTGATCAGTGATCAACTGTATCTAATCAACTGATCCGAGATACACTATATTGTTCGTGCGGTTCTAACTAGAGAAACTTCCTGAGTAGCTTCAGAACGAAACCCTTATCCTTCTACAGGAACTGTCTGAGATGCAACTGAAACTCAGGAATGCAATCTGAATTGCCTCGAGGACATAGCGAGGTGTCTAAGTAGATTATCGAACTCTAGCCTGTACTTAAGCTGCTTAGAGCTCCTCCAAAATCTGTCCCAAGGTTTTTTGTGTTTGCTTCAGGAACTTCAAGCCTACTCCAGACCTCTGTCTAGCCTCAGTGAGGGCTCGGACTAGCTTGAAGGACCTCTTTTCATATTTAGACAATTTCAACTGGTCATGCAATGGTTATCATTGAATCCATCCATAATTTCAACCTCATATACTGTTTAGAAGATGACGTTCAACCCCAAGGATATTTTGGCCTACTTCAGATGGGTCTTCCTCTGCGACAAGATGACCTCACAAGGATTTGGCCTCAGGAAAACTTCGATCTGTTCCAGTAAGTGGCCTCAGAGAAATTTTTCCAGCTTCACGGTGACTTGATTTGCCTTGCCACAAATGTTTCCATACCATACGTCACTTCTCCTTAGAGAATTCCCTATGGTTGCCAGAACGAAGTAGAAAATAGAAAATAGAACTAACTAGGGTGGAATCTTTGATCCAGGTGGATGTTGGTGGCCACCCACCTATCCCATTTGGACCCCCATAACTGTCCCTTTCAGTTTTTCAATTTCCTTAATTATAGCACAATTTACTATTTTTAGCAGTTTTTCAGGTCCTGAACTTCCGGAGCCGTTTTGAGGCCCTAAATGACATTTTTTGGGAAATCTGGGGGCAACATGGGTCCATGGACTTCCGTTGCCCTTCCCAAAGTGGTAGTGCTTGGATAGATCTTTCTAACGAGCTATTGTACGCATCAAACAGAGATCATATGCCAAAGTCACGACGCCGAGAAATTGATGTACCAATTTACCCAAACGGGGCCCACAATTTGGCGTTTCATCTTCTAGGGTTAGGTTTTGGGATGTTAAGGGTTTTCCATTATTTCTCAACAATAAATAGGCCTTCGAGCCTCATTGTAACACACTTCAGAGGCATGTAGCCACCACATCTCTTCTCAGAGATAAGCTACCATCACCCTAGCTAGTTTATTTCCAACTCTGTTTGTAAGCATATTTCAGTATTTTACATTAATGAAATGAAGTATTATTTCTGCTGCATCTCTGTTTATGGTTATCTCTGTAATTTGTTGCGTTCCTATTTAAATCTGGTTCAATCTTTCACCACAGAAATTAGTAGAGGAAAAGGATCTTAAAACCTTCAAAGCCCTGGCTTAGAAAAACAAATGTATTTGATCCAATTCAATGACATTGATTTGATTTCAACTCCCCTCTATTTTCAATTTTCTACTTCGTTCTGGCAACAACAGGGAATTCTCTATCTAAGGAGCAATGACATATTTTATTGAGAAATTTGTGGCAATGCAAATCAAGTCATCGTGAAGCTTCACGATGACTTGATTTGCATTGCCACAAATTTCTCAATAAAATATGTCATTGCTCCTTAGAGAATTCCATGTTATTGCCAGAACGAAGTAGAAAATAGAAAATATAACTAACTAGGGTGGAATCTTTCACCACTGAAATTAGAAGAGGAAAGGGGTCTTAAAACCCTCAAAGCCATGGCTCAGAAAAACAGATGTATTTGATCCAATTCAATGACATTGATTTGATTTCTTCTCACCTCTATTTATAGATTTTTCCATGGGCTCCCAGGTGTGAGTGCAACCCCCAATTTTGGGTCTTTCTTCCCCAGCTAACCCAGTTTTTACACAATGTTGCACCAACATTGGAAAAGTTGGGTTTTTACCCCTGTATCAAGACTATAGCCTATAGGGTTGGATAGGCTATTTCGTCCTCCTCATCCAATCAGTTTTTACAGGACATTCCAGCACCCACTTCCTGAAATTGCTTGCCCTCAAGCAATCGTAAATTCAAGTGTTGTAAAATTCGTTCTCCTTCCCATGTGGAATCTTCTTTTGGTAGGTCTTTCCATCTGATAACATACTCTTGAATTTCTCTGTCCCATAGTTTTTTTCTCATACTGCCATGATTGTTTCTAGGATTAGCTCGCGTAGTCCCTCTTCATCCAAAGGGGGCAATTCGATATAAGTAGTGCACTGTTACCTGACAGCCTTGTTAAGACATGATACATGGAAGACATTATGATTATCCTTTCTTTTGGCAGTTCTATCTCATATGCCACTTCTCCTACTTTCTGGAAAACTTTGTAAAGTCCATAAAACCTCGGTTTCATCTTTTCTACACCACTTTTCTTGAGTTTAAATTGCATATATGGTTGCAATCTCAAGAAAACAAGGTCTCCTACTTCAAAGTTGCATTGTGTTCGATGCTCGTCTACATACATCTTTTGCCAATTTTGGGTAGCCTGCATGTTTTCTTTGAGTGTCCTGAGAATGTCTTGGCTTTCTTGTATCCAATCTTTAGCTAATGGGGCTCTACTATCTCTGAAGACAATGTCAATAAAGGACAGAGTGTCATAACTGTACACTACTCTGAAAGGTGTCATCCCAACAAAGAAATAAAAAGTAGTGTTGTGACAATGCTCCCCGAGATATAGCCATTTGATCCATGCTTTCTACTAGAGTAGTCATGTAGTTACACAAGTATCCCTCAATCCATTTATTCACGATCTTTCTCTAGCCATCTGTTTGCAGATGATATCTGGTGCTTGGGGTTAATTTTGACCCTACTAGCTTGAAGAGTTCCTGCCAAAATGCTCCCATAAATCTGTTATCTCAATCATTGACTATATTTTTAGGTAGTCCATGAAGTCTGAAAACTTCTTTGAAGAACAATTATGCTACCTAATTGGTCGAGTACTCAGTTGGAATCGCAAAGAAATGTGTAAATTTCATCAACCTATCAACCACTATATACACGCAGTGTTTGCCTAGTGCTTTGGGTAGTTTTGTAATGAGATCCATTAAGATGATTTCCCACTTTGGCTCTGGAATTGGTAAAGGTTAGAGTAAACCTACAAGATGCATTTGTTCGACCTTATCTTGTTGGCATGTCACACATTCCTTAAAGTATTTGAATATGTCATCTTTGATACCTTTCCATGAAAACCACTCCTTGACCTGTCGATAAGTTTTGAAGAATCCTTGGTGTCCAGCTGATGGTATGTCATGTGTAGCCTCCAAGATTTTCTACTTAAGCGTAGATTCAGTAACCAAGTATATCTTGTCTTTATAGTAAACAATATCATTGACTATCTTGTACTTGTCATCTTGAATGAGTGCTTCCATCGGAGCATAGGCAAACTTGTTCTTGCAATATTCCACCAAGAGGTGAGCCTTCCAATCTTTTGTGAGCTCCATCAGAGAACATGTTGCTAGTTTCTATAGAGTGCATCGCCACAATATTATTTTTTCCTTTTACATATTTAATATCAAAATCATAAGCCTGGACCTTGCTTACCCACTTCTAGTGTCATTCATTCAGGTCTTTTTGTTCCAAGAAATGGCAAAAGTTGTTGTGGTTTGTCTTCATTGCGAACTTGTTTCCCACCAAGTATTGCGTGAACTTTGTCAAGACATGCATAATAGCCAGCATTCATATATGGACTAAAGTCTCTCTGCGTCATGGAGTTTCTGACTTTCAAATGCAATTAGATGGCCCTTTTGCATTAACAATGCTCCTATTCCTTTTCCTGATGGATCGCATTCTAATACAAAAGGTTGACTAAAGTCAAGAAGTGCTATTACTGGACATGACCTCATTACTTCCTTAAGCTAATTGAATGTCTTAATTGAATCATCTGCCCATCTCAACTCTCCTTTCTTTGTCAAATCTATTAATGTTGCACTTAGTTGAGAGAAGCCTTTGGCGAATCGTTGATAATAGCTACAAATTCTGAAAAATCCTTGTAACTCTATCAGATTCTTGGGTGTTGGCCAGTCAAATATTGCCTAAATCTTCTCTTGATGTACCTCCACTCCTTTCACACTAATTATGTGTCCCAAATAAAGCAATTGCCATTCCAAATGTGCATTTTGATGCCTTGGCATAAAGTGATTGTTGTTGCATTATGCTCAAAATTTCATCTAGGTGTCCCAAGTGAGCTTCTCATGTCTTGTTGTATATGAGAAGGTTGTCAAAAAAAACTAGTAAGAACTTCCTTAATTGCTTGTTGAAGACGTTGTTCATGTAAGATAGGAATGTGGCAGGAGCATTAGTTAACCTAAATGGCATGACCAAAAACTCGAAGTGTCCATAGTGGCATTAAAACATTATTTTTGTCGTATCTTTCTCTCGAACCCGAGCTCGATGATATCTTGATCATAGGTCAATTTTGGAAAACTACATTGCTCCATGTAATTCATCTAGTAATTCATCGATCCTGCGAATAAGGTATCTGGTTTTGATGGTCTTTTTGTTGAATGCCCAGTAGTTAATACACATCCTCCACGTTCCATCCTTCTTTTTAACCAGAACTACTAACAAGGTGAACAATCTTGAGTTGGGTCTAACGTGGCCAATTGCTCGTAATTCTTAGATTGCCATCTCTATCTCATCCTTAAATTTCTTTGGGTGTCGATATGGTGTAATAATTATGAGCTTGGCCTCTTCTTCCAACTCTATAATATGTTCAAATCCTCTTTTAGGAGGCAATCCCAAGGGAATATCACCAAATACATGGTCATGTTTGTCCAGCACTCATTGAATGTCTACTTTGTACTGTGTGTTGCTACTACTGGGTGTTCTTTGGCTTGTAATCATGCATTTGGAAACATGTGCTACATCTCCATGTCTAAATATAGCCTCCATTTTTCTGGCGAAAACGACTTGTGGACCACCATTTGCCATGCCTCCCAAAACTACTTTACTTTACATCTCCATTGCTAGGTAATCCAAAATGAACTTTTGCAATAAATATAACCATTCCCAACACTACATTAATATCTGCAAGATCTTTACATAAAAGTCACTATTGAAAGTGTAACTACCAAGTGTTACACTCAAACCTGGAATTACTCGTGTGCAGTCCAAACTGTACCCATCTTCTACTATCACCTCAAGGCCTTCGAGCTCTTCCGTGGGACGCCCTCTCTTTGCTCCTAATGCTACATCAATGAAGTTGTGTGTAGCTCCTCCATCAACAAATGTTGTGATGTGTTGTCCCTTGATAACTCCCCTGACCCTGAAAGTGTAATATTTGGGGTTTCTTGATAGAGACACAATCGTAACATGCAGTTGGGGTTTCTTTTCTTCACGGGGATTTTCCTCTTCTTTAGCTTCATCATGGGTTTGTTCTTTCTTTGGGTTGTAAAGCTCACCATTTAGGGTGGGCTCCTTCTTCATTTGCATTGTCGAAGACAACTTCAATATAGTGGATTTTTTCTTTGCCTAGACATCAATGTCCCGACTCTCATGGTTCCTTGCAAGTGATAGGAATATTTTTCCGCCTTACTTCGCTTCAGGTTTCATCATCCAATCTGTCGCTTTTGGGCCTGTCTCATTGAAAAGGTTTCTTCTCCATATATTTCTGAGGGATGAAGGGCTTGGATGGAGCCTTAGATTTAGTTGATGCATCCCCATATCACAAGTCTTCTTGGTGGCCTCTTGTAGAGTGGTGAGATCAAATGCCTTAACCCAATTTGGCATATGAGAAATGAGAAATGTGAGGCATGACTAATCTAATGTATGATGTATCATGTAGCGGCTAGCCTGTAACCTGTAGGCTTACAATTTTTTATTTTGTTTAAACCAATGCATGAAATTACATTTCAATGAAATATGCTTCGTACAAGACTCTGAGGGCAAGACGCATAATAAATAATGTTTAATTTGTAAGATGTAGTCACGACTGTTACATAGAGCCTAAGACTACAACTCTCACAGCCAAAATTGAGCAACACTGTTAAGTCTGTTGAAGCATCAAAGCTTTCCGATTGTTTAGGATTCAACTGAGCAACCTCAATAGGTTCATCGAATGGCTCCATACGCAGGTTGGAGGTTGGATTAGTAATAGAAATCAGTGCAAGTTTATGTATATAATTAGAAACAATTTCATCACAGTACTGAGCTCAATACTGAATTTTAAGACACATGTACACGAACATTAACACAGGTATGGGTTAGTGTCTGTGCGAAACATATTATCTGACCTGCTCCATCCTAGAACAGGTATGTATTTTGTCAAAAGATCTTAAGACTGTTGTGTCAAAGAAAGACAACAAAGAATATCCAGCTCCATTGATAAACAAAATGGGGAAAATATATCCTGATCTCAATGGAAGAATATTGGAAATATTGATATCTGTTTTGGAGGATAAAGATTTGTAGGATGATAGGTGTTTTGGGTCCATTAGCACCTTCGGATACTTGACAAACCCTAGAACACATTGATACAACAGAGCAGCAATCTTGAGACATTTAGTTCATAGATTAATCTCGGAATTAGTATTCATTTCCAAATCACAGACATTTACATCACTCACCCATGTCTTAATTAGGAAAAAATGCAAACCATTAGCCTACATTCGGAGAGATCAACATAGCACTCAGTTTATGACAACATAGCTAAGCCAAAAATTTATTTGAATTTGACTTTAAATTGATTATATATATATATATATATACATTTTTTTCCGAATTTCTATATGTCGAACTTTATTGACAAAATTTTAGTTGCCGAACTTTATTCGAATTTCATGGTCGCCGAACTCAAACTCGAACACGAACCTGGTGACTTAGATAGTAAGTAGATATATCACATGCTCATCAAGAAGACTATCATATAGACATGAGGCATGACTACCCTAATGGACACAACTCCACATAATAACTATTACCAGTAAATAATAGTAATTAGATATATCACATACCCATCCCTTTAGAAAGGCTTCAGACTTGAAGCATAAGATGAAATAACCACGG
The DNA here is from genome assembly GCA_000404065.3 of Pinus taeda. Taxonomy (NCBI): domain Eukaryota; kingdom Viridiplantae; phylum Streptophyta; class Pinopsida; order Pinales; family Pinaceae; genus Pinus; species Pinus taeda. The sequence continues at coordinate 23,602 of APFE030163812.1, forward strand.
AAGATCCAAGCAATAATGATTTATTGTAAGAGCATCAATCCATCCTAGGTATTTGTTGATAAGATTTTTGAATGAGAATTCTCTTATTATGAATCGAATTATATCTTCAGAAAGATATTAGAATTCTGATACTCTGGATTCTGAAATGTGAAGTGCATTTTCACAGTAACGTGGATGTTGATGAATTGTAGCTTTAGAGCAACAACCCTTTTGTTTGCATGATGATAAGGTTCTATTGTAGGAGGTTTTTTCCTGATCTCAAATTTAGGACATTCCTTATTAACCTTACTTCGTGTATCAATATCTTCACAATATAATTCAGCTGATTTTGTCAGTAGTGGCAATTTGATCTTCAAATGTAATTGAGTATGTAGTTGTTCTTTGTCAGCAACTTGTACTTCAACTTTCATAAACATCCTTTTCCTTTGTTTTAACCATTTAACTTCCAGAAGAAAGATATCATTTGTTTTTTAGACAGAAAACTTCATCTTTTCCTAATAGAAATTTGTCAATATTTTGCATCTTAATTTTTAGATTTTCTTCTTTAACATCTTGTCAAATTTCATTTAATTGCTATTGAGGTCAATTATTTATTTTATCTTTTTATAACAAACATTGAGTTAATTCTTTAGTTTGTTTTGGAATTTGAAATTTTTTATTTTTTTCCTCAAATTATACTTTAATAATTTGGGACTTCACTAATTGCTTGACTTCATTAGTCAAGTTCTTGCTATCATTTTGTTAATCGCATGTCTCAAAAGTTCTCTTTGAAAATTTCATTCAGAGCTCCATCAATACTCTTTTCAATCATTCACGTTCTACCTTAAATATTTGATCCATGATTTTTTTTTAATTTATCTGAATTCTATTAATAATATACAAAAGGTTTCACATGCAGTTCCTATGGTAACCTGCTCTCAAAGAAAGCAGCGCCACAGTGCTTCAAAAAGGGACTAGGGCTATTCTGAGATTTGTCCCGTCCCATAAAGGGCTTTCGCAAAATACTGATAGTAACAGAAACCAGAGCTTAGTTTTCCAGTTTACGACCAGAACTACTTGTAGAAGATAACAGTGATACATATAAATCAAAATCTAAACACAACCCAGCAGTAAGACCTGGTATGACAAAGACTAATCATCATACACTGCGCTTGAGTCGACACTGATGAAGATGGAGGTATACCTCCCCAGGATTGGCCCTGGCAGCTTTCTTCAGATTGAACTGCTTCTATCCTGCCCTCCTTCTGTTCCCCCATCCTTGCAGGTCATCCATCCTCATCTAGATCCTCACTCCCTAGCTCTGACCCCCAAATTGCTTTGATTGAGTTCTTATATTTCTGGTCTAGTTGGTCCAATTTACTTCCACAGTCATGGCAATGGATGTCTTCAAATGCCAGTACATATCCAAAGCCTTAGTTATTTGGTCTCTCTCTGCTATGAGAAAAACCCTCTGTTACACGGGAACCGCTCTCGAGAGTTGGGAAACTCATTCCAATGGTTCCCACGTTTCTGGGAGCTTTGGAACTGTATGGGAACGTTCCCTTTTCAGCGGGAGCTGCAATGGGAGCTTGGGAAAGTTCCAGGAGCTTTGAAAACTATTTTTTTTGGAGTTCCCGTGTTCCCTGGGGTTGGGGAATACAAAGCCTGTAGAGAAATATGCTGAACTGCCCACAAAACATGAGCCTAAGTTGAAACCTTCGCAGGAAGAAACGCCAAAGACATCCTTAACACCGATATCCTTAATTGAGAAACTAGAGCAATCTCTTGATGGGTTAAGGAAGTGTGTAGCACCTCGATGTAAGAGCAATATCTGGGATGTCATGTTGATGAGTATTTCTTTTGTTGTTTATGTATATATATGGCAGAAGATTGTATGTGCATATTGTATGTGGCAGTCAATGCTTAAACATTAGAGTTTCTTTAATTTTTCTCTTAAGAATAACTAGAAAAACATACGTAAAATTGTTCCTTTGTATTTTTAAGCCAGATTGTTTCAAAGACTCGTCATGTGTCATAATGAACTTAACATTTTAATATTTTTTTATATATAAAAGGGAGAGACTCAGGGGGAGAGAGAGAGACACCCAAAGAATATATTTATATAAAAGAGAGATTATATATTTATTATTTATATATTTAAATTGATTTTAATATTTGAATATTTTGATTTCAATATTTTAATTTTTTAATATATAATATCACTGCTCCCGATTAGTCGTTTCTTGTAAATTTGCGGAACTCTTAAGCCATTCAGCCAGTTGTTTACAAAGACTCGTCATTTCAAATGAGCTTAACATTATATATATATATATATATATATAAGAGAAAGAGACTCGGAAAAGACACCCAAAGATATATTAATAAAAAAAGAATTATATTTAATTATATATATTAATTTGAATATTAGATAATTTTGATTCAATATAATTGATATTATATTAAATTATAAATTAAAAATATATATATTTTTTAAATTTTTTAATTTTTATTATATTAAATTACCCCCGATTAGCCGTTCTGTAAATTGGGACCTTAGCCGTTCCCGACCTCTCCCAGTTCCCAACGGTTCAAAGTTCCAAAACTCACGCAACATAGGAAAAACCAGATTCTGGAACCCAAAGCAGTATCTCCTCATCTATCTTAACATTGGAAGTCATGACCCGCTTTTCTCTCACCCTAATTTTCAATTTCTTCTACTTCCCTCTTTACTCAACAAAAAAATGACTATTGTAAGCTCTTTGCTTCTGTCAACGCCAAGGATTTAACCCTATTCAAGTCACTGAGGAGGGGCAGAGTACTATCTGCATTTCCTCAGCCTCCCTATGTGTAGGCCCTAGCTGATATCCCCTTGATCAAATTGCCACTTGCTTCCCATCCTTTCTGAAGAGAGAATCCACCCTCAATGCCGCTAAGATAGACCATGGTTGCTTGGGAGCAGGAGCAGAAGCGGGAGCAGGGAGTGACACTTTCAAAAGCTCCTAGGTCAGGAGCGATTTTGCAAGCGAATTTTATATAGTATATATTTTTATATATTTTGATGCATATATGTCAACAAAAGCATGTAGAATGATGAAATACTGAACCAAAAAAAAACAAAACAAAACATTAAAACATGGATTAAACCATATAACACCATTCATCTAGTAGTTATAATCTTCATCAACCACACATCCACAAATTACAAGTTCTCATTTATATGGCATGTAAGGGTGCACATAACCAATATAGCATCGAGTGCAATCCATCTCCGAACCGAAAATACGTCAACAAATACGCTCTAAATGGCCTCTAGCATCCAAAAAAAAATCATGCTACAACAAATACCTACATATCATCAAAATCAATGCCTATCTTGGGATCTTTGATATTAATATCACCCTCTAAGCATTACATAAGATGCAAAAAATGTGGCATGTCAAGTCAAGATTTTGTTTGAGTGATAAGTACATTTCTAGTAAGATCACGATAGAGGAGTTCGACAACCAATGTCACTAACATCAACGTACATAGAGAGCTTGGTGCTCTTGATTAAATACGAGTTCCATACCCTAGTACATGACAAAATCCAATGGAAACATTGCAAATTTGCAATCCACCCAATCCTGAAAAACTAACAAGTCTGTTGGATTTTATATGAGATCTAAAATTCTACTTTCTCCATATGAAATCCAATGAGGTCAGATTCTCAAAACCACTCTCAAACATCCTGAGTCATTTCATGGTAATGTTAAAATTTTAAGTAAAAGGAATGCCACTTTTACTTTAAGAATTTAACATTACCATGAATTGCATATCAATACTAGGGCCATAGGCTTGAATATTAGGCTGCCCCACTCAAAAACTCTTGTTTCTTTGAAAAAAATTGTGTTTGGTGAAAAAAAATTGCAAAGAAAGCCAGGGAGCATAATTTTTTTTTGCAGGAACGTGCACCCGATGCGCTCTCACTTGGAGCACGCTTCGGGAGAAGATTCGAGGGTGGGGGACCGCTCCCCCACGGCGCTGAAACAGACCAAGTGATGAGCCAAAAGTGGCTACCCAAAGCTGGCAGCTAGGGGCCAAATTCAAATGACAGTGAGCAAGGCCATGTACAAGCCTTCATACCATATTAACCCACTGCTTTAGGAACATGTAGTGAAATCCCTGCAGAGTTGACCAGACCCGATTCTTCTCTTTAGTGACAATTCTCCTGCCTTAAGCCATAATCAATTCAACCGTATCAGTGATCACTCCTACCACAATAGACCTGCCTAAAGATTGTCCTTGATGGAGGTAAGCAACATCAAGTTTTGTGCATGGACGGTGAGCCATAATGGCTCCAGGCCTCCACCACTCTCTTACCTGTCTCCCCATAGACCTCAACCATGCCAAACATCCCTTTTGTTTGTACTTTGTACTTCCTCCAGACATACATGAACATCCCTTTCTTGCCTCCCAAATAACTCCATTATGGGGATTAACACATCCATGCTTATTATAATATAATATTTTTTGCCTTTTTATTTTAATATTTCCTTTATAAAATTTTAGTCTTTGGACTTTGACCTCGGTGAAATCCATTAAACCTCTTTTCTATAAAATATACTCAATTGCTTATTTACAAAAATGCATTTTGCCGCCTTAGATATAGATAATAGACCTCATTCAAACCTCTTTAACTAGCTATGAATCCTGCACAACACACCTTTCAATATTTGAACTTTACCTAATTTAAAAGAAGACTAATGACTTTACTTGTGTATTTCATAACCTTAATATCACTTAATTTTACCAACTTAATATTTTATAAAACCCAGGGTCATGAATAGAAGTTGTTTATTTTCACCTACATCTTATAATTTCCTTTAAATTAAATTAGTACAGCAGCCTGCAAATAAAAGACGGGACCGATGAATGGAAGTGGCGCACAACTGTCTGGTATCTCAGCATTAAATGGTAGCATACAGGTGAGGACAGCGTTTATTTTTAAACAATAATTGTCATTTTGGAAAGTGACTCATAAAGAAAAAGCCGGTCTTATACATCATGCAATTCTTTAGAGGGAGGTTCTGTATTCTAAATCTATTTCTATCATTCATTTCAACATTGCCATAGCCCATTGATCTACTTTTGTGGTCATTAGTTGGACATTAATAAAATAGTTTAACTTATCTATCTTCCTAAGTATTTATTTTGAAGAACTGTTGTACTTCTTTTTATCTATCTTCTTATTGTTGTTCTTCATTAACAACTTTTGTCATTCTGTGAAGGTTAGCAGAAAACCAGTTTCTCTATATAAAAGTTGGCAATTTTTAAGGTAAAATAGTTTTATATCATAAAATTTGGGCGAAACTTTTCATTAAAAAAATGGAAATTAATGAATCTCTTTTTTGGAAAAAGCATAGGAAAATTAGCCCACCTGCTAATATTAGCCCCTAAAATTTTCCCTGTTGTGCAACAGCATTATTCCATAACACGGTGAATTCTGGAGTGGCAGAAATACCCAGGCAGATGTCCTGGAAAGATCTGTTGGAATTTTTACTGTAATCATTCTTTTTCTTTGAAATGGCAGCCATTTCCACTGTCCACAACAATGGGATTCCTTTTCACAGAACCATTCCTCATTTTCATCAGCAGAAGCATATGGGCAACCATGTGGCAGGAAGAACTGTCTGAATACCACTTGTGACCTACTTTGCAGCAGTCACTCCATGCTATAGGCATTCAAAGGTATAAAAACAATGACAAATAGTCCAATAGACAAAAATAAATATAATATATGTAAAAGTTTCATAGGTAAAAAAACAAAGCCAAATATAGTCCAATAGACAGAAATAAATATAATATATGTGAAAGGTACACAGTCAAGAAGTATCCTAATGGATGTACCTCTGCATAGAAATTGTTAAGTGTAAATAATAGAAATTAGGTATGTTACAAATAACTCATCATCAAATCTGGTTTTGTTATCGCCGGTCTTTGCACAGAATTTGCTCACTCATTCAATGGTTTTCTTGAGTCCTGAGTCTCAGCCTTGCTTGTCAACCAATAGTACTATCTTGACATGCAGAGTCCAGACAGCTCTTCATGGGGAAAGACATGATTTGAGACATCGAAATTGGTGAGCTGAGTGCCACTTTGTATCTAAACATTGCATGCAAAAAATTGGTGAGCTGACTCCAACAGTTGTCATTGAAAAATAACATCCATTATTAACCCAACATGGATCAGAATTTCTCAAGCAGTTCTCTTTTTCTAGAAACTTCTACTTAAGTGTGTATTGTTTTTCTGTCATCATCATAATTGGCTCTAACAGTTTTCCCGTAAACTCAGGCAAAAATGATTACACCACTCACTAATAGAAAGACCAAGTTCGTCTTCTTTTCACTTTTGTCAATTGGCTTCCATTGAGTGTGACATCAAGTAGAATTAATTGCATTGAACCACTTGTCTACCACAAAAATGGAATGACAAATGCCATTCCAACCATTTCTTAATCAAAAAAAATGGAAGGATTCATGTCCACTTCTGCCTACATTCAACATGGCCTCACAAAATAGTACTAACTGGATCATATTCAAAAACCACTTTTATATGATTAAAACATTGCAAGAAAGGCTGTAATAAAAATTCTCTGACACAAAATTTTGAAATTAGTAATCCGGGGAATGCATCCCAAGTCCCAATGCTCTCCACAATCTGTGAGTGTGGAAGCATCTTCAGGGGCATCCCCTGGCATCCCCCAGAAATTGGGGTTTGGCAAGGTACATCGCTGAGAACATCTGCTCAGGTGGGATGTCCCCAGTGCCTGAGAGTGATGTTTCCAAGTACCAAGGACTTCCAAGGGAGTACTAGATACCAACAGTTACTTTTGGAAGTGCACTCTCTCAAATGGCTTCCCAATTATTATTGGGGACACATCCCTAAGTACTGGAGACTCCCAAGAGTATCCGATAACAAGAACACCTGGAAGCTCCCTCTCATTAATACAGACTATGGCAATTAAAAAATATATAAAAATTTAATTAAAAAAATTATTGTTGACTCCTAAATGATAGAAAAGCCAGTGGGTCCCTTTCACACTCAAATTAACTTATTTCAAGCACACAATACCTCATCCATTCATTGTCCACTAACAGCAGCAAACTAAGGAGGTTGAAAAGCAAACTAATTTTTGTGGTAAGCAAGCTTTTCGAGGCAAAAAAGAGTGGACAGCAGCAAACTTATACCATAATTTTGATATCTTTATAAAAAGTAAACATCTCTTCTTTTAATATTTTCTTATTTCTCTCATAAAATTAATATTTGAGGCAAGGGTGTGACATTCCCTAAAATTTCGAGGGCATCCACACCTCTCCCAGAAGCATCTCCATCTTCCCATGTCCCCACATCCTGAAAACTTGGTGGGCCATTGGCATTTATGCCCCAGACAGTAGACTGGTGAGACCACATGTCTCTATCATTGAAACCAGTTCAGAGGTGCCAAACTGTACATCAGTTTATACATCCTCAGAGCAGACAGACCTTAAGCAGGGCACCTTCCACTCATCAGAGTACCTACCAGATCCGGAGGAGCAGCCAGAGATCTATCCAGAGTTTATAACCTTGGATGCAGGGACCATCCCCCAATCCTACATCCCCGCCAAGATTGTTCAGCCGGTCCCCCTGCTGGTTCCAGAGGATTGTGATAGCATGCCAGTACGTAGTTCACCCCCCTCATCTTCAGCCATTAGACCCTGGAGACTGACATTATTAGCTTCATCATTTGATCTCTCTCTCTCTCTCTCTCTCTCTCTCTCTCTCTCTCTCTCTTGACAGGTTCTTGAGTTTTCCACTTTTCCAGCCATGGACATACTTTTTATTTGTATTTTATATCAACCATACATTTGTCACAGTTATATACACAGTTTTATCTTGAGGATGTACTACTGTGGGCTTCTTTCTTTCTTTATGTTGTTTTCAGCATTATATAGGAGCTGCACTTGCACTCCACATTGTATTCATGCTACTTGTGTTTTTCAGTCTCGCTGGCCTACTTTTGTGGTCATTCGTTGGACATAATAAAATTCTTATCTTATCTTATACATTGTACCAAGATCTCTTCACAGGACTTCAAATTTTCATTCATAATTTCCATCTGCACAAAGATCCTTTTTGACATTCATGTAAAAACAGTACTAATGCAAGATAGGCCCCAGTTTCAAATTGGAATATTCTAATTAAATGCTTTTACCAAAGGCAAATCACTTTGCAAAATACCTCACGATAAATCCACTTGCCTTACTTTTGTTTTTGATTGAATAGGTCTCATAAGAGAACAGTGTATTTATCATTGCATTCAAGTCTCTGCTATCATAGATAAAGTTGGTCATTTTAACTGGAAATTCAATGAAATGACCTAAAGAAGCAAGATCTTATAATTTAAGTTTTGACGGGATTAAGTTTTAACAACATAGATAGCATTTTCCTAAAAGATCCACAGGTAAATCCAGTAACTTTTAACAGCACCATCTTACAACAGCAAGTTACCAAAGTTACCCAGAGCAACATCATATATAAAATTAAATATTATAATAATAATAATTTTTCTTCTTTTTTTTCGCCATGGTGAATCAGTAACTCGTTGGAGTAATAACTATTTCATAAATGCCACAAAAGGGCCAGTTAGAACATGTATCCGGAGACTTGAACCCATGCTGCTAGGGAAGCGACTTGTTTACTAAATTACTCGAGCTAAGATCTTTTGATAATGTTATTATTATAATAATAATAATCTATTTTTAAGGTCAGAGCCAAGCCAGAGACCAAATTAATGTATGAGACCCCTTGTTTGTGAGACAAGGGACCCACCTCCATGCAGCAATTTTACTGGTAAAGTCTATGCAGATGTACATACTCTACCCCCCTCTTTACATGTTCTTAACCATTAGGAAACAAAAGTAAAAGACAGGCCACAGATAGCAACAAAAGACACACAATAGAATCTCACAAACTGCAAGACAAAACAACAGACAATCAGCAACATGGTAGGCAACTGAAACAAATAATAGGAAAAGGCGAGTAGAAACTTAGAACTTTGAAGTAACAATAAAAGTTTAAAAAATAAACACAATGACCACAGTGGCACATGCCAGGAAGAGCAAGACCAGCAATGGCACAACCAAAAAGGAGCCCTGTGATACGTGAATCACAAAATAAGCATGATTAGGCTGCCATGTCTCCAAGTTCAATGACAAAATCCAGCTCCATATACAGCAATATCCCTAGCAAGAAGAAGAAATGTTTCTGGCTCTGGTTCTCACAGCACTCTGCCACAGATCCCATTAACTGTAATTGTGCCATTTTCAGTCCCCATAGCCTGTGTATCAGCCAGCGTTAATGTTTAACTTCATTCATTCATGGTGGTGTGTGGTGTTCACAAGACTTTTCATAGCAGAAGTTTTATAGTGGTGGTAGTTATCCCCCTTAAGCAAGAGACGCAAACGCTACAGTTTGCCTCTAACAGGCATCTAGCAGCACATCTTTGTTATCTCGCTAATTTCTACTTGAGTAGTTTTGTATTGGCATCTTTGCCTGCAGTACCCAGTTTACTAGTTTTCCACATCAGCCTATAATTGTCTAGCAATTGAAAATTAAGTACTTGAATATGCTGGAAGGCTGTAAGAGGGAGCAGACTAAGTCCTTCCCATTTCAGAGTGCTTTAATGAGCATATTCACAATGGGGCCAATGACTGGAGGTCCAATGATTTGAGGACCAGGGGCAAATGTTTTGCTCAAGAAAAACATTAAAGACAACAATACTGTTTATTTTAGGTATGTTCTATGCTAACAGCAACTTATTTCAATTTTTCCATTTAGCTCAAAATATATTGCAAATTAGCAATCACATCAGCATCATAGTAAATTGCAGAAAGAACATAAGCATAAACATCAGAAAACAAGCCAAGACAAGAGGACACAAGACGTGGCGCCAACCAGGGACAAACCCCAATGTGGGGAAACCCTTGATCAATTCTTCTTATATGTTCTTCAATAGTTCAGTAGAGAGAGAGATAGTACATATACATCAGAAGTCAGCATTTTGACTTATCAAAATAAGAGAAGAGATCTTCTCTTAGAAGATGTCACATAAGGTAGCTGATTTGGACTCAGGTGAAGGCATATTGCTTCAACTGATCCTCTAAGGTGACTCCATCACCATGTTGCACCTCATCATCATGCTGCACCCGTCACTGTGCTGCACCCATTCACTGAGCCGCTCTTATCACTGAGTTGCACCCAATCATGGTTGTACCCATCACGGTGCACTATGCTACACCACTCACTGGTGTACCCATCACTGTGCACTATGCTGCACCATTCACTGTTGTACTCATCACTGTGCACTATGCTGCACCACTCACTGCTGTACCCATCACTGCGCACTATGCTGCACCATTCACTGTTGTACCCATACATGCTGCTGTACACACTGCCTCCAATATGCTGCGACCATTTACACTCGCCAGCCTTAGCTGCTTTCTATGGCTTGCAGCCCAGCAGAGCAGCTAGGCTATAGTTGCAGATCCTTTCAACAGGTCTTCAATGCAGTGATTACATTTACTGTTTATTGCCTTTACCCCTTGTTCCATCCATCTGAATCAAAGTCTGCAACATACAACAATTTGTGCTCTTGCATTTATGTCAACACAGCCCTAATCATATGTTGTCCAATCACGCATTGCTGAACACACATCTTTCAGTACTCTACTTCACGTCATATGCTTGAAGCTGGACACTGTCCCTGTCCAAAACAGCGGACAGATTAGGCATCATTTGGCTGTGGTATGGCTGCAGCTAGGGCATGTTTGAATACACTTCCTTTTGACTGCATCTAGAGCTATTGAAGACTTCCTATTTCCAGCTTATAGGAATCCTCTTCTTGCTGCAGATTAGGGCAGCATGGAGTCTCTCTTTTGCTGCAGAATAAGGCCAGCATTTAGGGTGTATCCGGACTGTGACTAGGGCACACATATAACAGCGGCTAGGTCTCTTCTGCATGTAGAACTCACCTTTGGACAGCATATGGAGAGCCAACTCTATGACTGCGGTTAGGGCAAGAACTGACAGCGGTCACGGCACATAAAGACCCTCCTTAAACTGCAGCCTAGTTTCTTCAGAGATTGCGGATAGAAGACTGCATCTAGGGTTAGGGCAGTGGCCCGATAGACTTCTTTTGGACAGTGTTGAGTTCACTTAGCATATAGGCCTCCTCACTGCATGTCACCTTCTTGACAGTGTTATAGGGCATCTCCTTCCATGGCTGTGATATGATCTTCCTTAGGGCAGCATTAGGGTATCATTAAGCCAGCGGTTAAGGCTTCTTCATACTAGCGTTTAGCCTTCTCCATGATAGCGTAGAGCTTTCTCCATAAGGCTTCTTCATATAAGGCAACGTTATCTCTTAGGATCTTTCCTCCCACCAAAATCCAAAGACAAGTAGAGAAGAAGAGATCACAAGAAGAGTGTGGGCACAAATGACTAGAAAGCCACCTCTTTTTATACTAAAACGTTGAGCACAAGTGGGGGCAATTTGGTTGCTAGTCAACCTTGACGAATTGTCCCATAACACAAATAAATTCATATCTCCATGAACAATTATTGGAATCGGATGATCTTTAGATCAATCCTACACCTATCGACGAGACGAATCCAAGAAAAATATCAGTTGCCATGAATAAGAAGACCCACATGGAGTTTGACCCTAGATGCCAATTTTAACACTCTCTCTAAACTAGGGAGAACTCCATCAACTAATCCATCAGCCAGACTGTACTATCTCTGCCATCACTGCCCTACACTGCTTTGCTCCACTCTATTGAACTATGAAGAAGGAGTGATCAAGGGTTTCCCCACATTGGGGTTTGTCCCTAGTTGGCGCCACATCTAGTGTCCTCTTGTCTTGGCTTGTTTTCTGATGTTTATGCTTATGTTCTATCTGCAATTTACTATGATGCTAATGTGATTGCTAATCTGGAATAGATTTTGAGCTAAATGGAAAAATTGAAATAAATTGCTCTTAGCATAGAACATACCTAAAATTATCATGGTATCAGAGCTGAGGTGAAGACAAAGCCCAAGCAACAGTGAAAGGGCAATCACCGAAGATAGTTGGAAAGGACAAAAAGACTCAATGGGTTCCTCATCCCTCTTCAAATTCACCAAGGCTGAAGTCGAAGTAGAAAATATTATCAGAGTGGCACAGCATAAGCATCTGATGGCCTACCTAAAGATCACTTCAATGGGATGTCCGGATCTAGGGGTGTAAGGAAAGGCAGATGCCTTGCTTGCAATAAGTTCGGCTATTATGCGAAGGAGTGTACGAATGGTAGGGACACATCACTTGATGATGATAACAATCATTCCTGGGACATCTTTAATGATTGAAGAAATGACAGGTACAATGGCAAAGGATAAAGGAATGCAAGTCATCAAGGAAATGGTTGACTCTTCAAGAAAGCAAGGAACTCCAGGTATGAAGAATCAAATGTTGTTTCTAATAAGCTAAAGAAGTATTATCTTATATTGGCCCTCTCCACTACTTCTCATCCAAACTCTTTGGGAATCTGGCTTATTAATAGTAGTGCTTCAAGGCACTTCATTGGATAGAAGGAAGCTCTCTCTAATTTGATAGAGAAGGAAACAATTGTGGAGATTATACTTGGAGTCAATGCCACCTATCTCGGAAAGGGTGTAGGGAATGCTACCCTTCAAAGGGTAGCACGATTCATTAACAAGAAGAGTGTGTGTGCAAATGACTAGTAAGCCACCTCTTTTTATGCTAAAACGTTGAGCACAAGTGGGGGCAATTTCGTTGCTAGACGACCTTGATGAATTGTCCCATAACACAAATAAATTCATATCTCCATGAATACTTATCGGAATCGAATAATCTTTAGATCAATCCTACACCTCTCGACAAGAAGAATCCAAGAAAAATATCAATTACCATGAATAAGAAGACCCACATGGATTTTGACCCTAGTTGCCAATTTTAACACTCCCTCTCAACTAAGGAGAACTCCATCAGCGAATCCATCAGCCAGATTATACTATCTCTGCCATCAGTGCCCTGCACTGCTATTCTCTACTCTGTTGAACTATGAATTAGAAGAAGTGATCAAAGGTTTCCCCACATTGGGGTTTGTCCTTGGCTGGCGCCACATCTTGCGTCCTCTTGTCTTGGCTTGTTTTCTGATGTTTATGCTTATGTTCTATTTGCAATTTACTATGATGTTGATGTGATTGCTAATTTGGAATAGATTTTGAACTAAATGGAAAAATTGAAATAAATTGCTCTTAGCATAGAACATACCTAAAATTAACATGGTATCAGAGTTGAAGTGAAGAAAAAGCCCAAGCAAGAGTGAAAGAGCAATCACCGAAGACAGTTGGAAAGGACAAAAAGGCTCAATGGGTTCCTCATCCCTTTTCAAATTCACCAAGGCTGAAGTCGAAGTAGAGAATATTATCATAATGGCGCAGCGGAAGCATTTGATGGCCTACCTAAAGATCACTTCAGTGGGATGTCCAGATCTAAGGGTGTAAGGAAAGGCAGATGCCTTGCTTACAATAAGTTCAGCTATTATGCGAAGGAGTGTCTGAATGGTAGGGACACATCACTTGATGATGATAACAATCATTCCTGGAACATTTTCAATGATTGAAGGAATGAAAGGTACAATGGCAAAGGATAAAGGAATGCTGGTCATCAAGGAAATGGCCAACTCTTCAAGAATGCAAAGAACTTCAAGTATGAAGAATCAAATGTTGTTTCTGATAAGCTAAAGAAGTATTATCTTATATTGGTCCTCTCCACTACTTCTCATCCAGACTCTTTGGGAATCTGGCTTATTCGTAGTAGTTTTTTAAGGCACTTCATTGGATAGAAGGAAGCTCTCTCTAATTTGATAGAGAAGGAAGCAATCGTGGAGATTATACTTGAAGTCAATGCCACCTATCCCGGAAAGGTTGTAGGGAATGCTACCCTTCAAAGGGTAGCATGATTCATTAACAAGAGGGGTGTGTGTGCAAATGACTAGCAAGCCACCTCTTTTTATACTAAAACGTTGAGCACAAGTAAGGGCAATTTGGTTGCTGGCCGACCTTGATGAATTGTCCCATAACACAAATAAATTCATATCTCCATGAAAACTTATCGGAATCGGATGATCTTTAGATCAATCCTACACCTTTGGGTCACACAACCAGACAACACAGGTTTCATGGCTAAGTAGTATAGAGGGTATATAGGACACTTGACCTGAATTGATCGACCAAAGATGTAGTGTCACAAGCGCTATGTGGGGAATACTACAGCAAGAGAAAGCTTTTCTATATTATAATAATGAGTCTCATAGTCAACCAAGGTATGGAAAACATAGTAAATGGATCTTTCGAGGAGCGTTGTTATCAGGCTACATGAGGATGGTAATTAGGGTGTTTAATATAATAGATACATACAATATCAAGGTCTAAGTGGAGATCTGTGTTCTATAGGAGTATAGTCCTCTATATGGTTAAGTTCGACGAGAGGTATCCAAGATAAATATAAGTTGCCATGAATAAGAAGACCCACATGAAGTTTGACCCTAGTTACCAATTTTAACACTCCCTCACAACTAGGGAGAACTCCATCAGCTAATCCATCAACCAGACGTTGATGATCTCTGCCATCAAGAGTTTCCCCACATTAGGGTTTGTCTCTGGTTGGCACCACATCTTGTGTCCTCTTGTCTTTGCTTGTTTTCTGATGTTTATGCTTATGTTCTATCTGCAATTTACTATAACGCTGATGTGATTGCTAATCTGAAATAGATTTTGAGCTAAATGGAAAAATTGAAATAGATTGCTCTTAGCATAGAACATACCTAAAATTAACAAATACAGAGCAAAACATTCTGACCATTGTCTCGGGATGTTTGAGGAAGTTAGAAAAGAGGACAAAACAAGTAATGACATCAGAGAAATTTCAAAATAAAGTTGATTATCTGAGTAACCACAATCTAATCAGCAGACTCGTAGGGTTCTGACCCTCTGAAAAACTCTCAGATTGTAAATATCAACACAATGAGCTACAGATGGTAAGATCAATCTAAACCTATGCGCAAAGGGGTTTTTTACTACTGTCCTCTCTAGTAAGAAAGAGAGGCAAGATCTTTGATGGAGGCCCATATTTTCTAAATGCCATGGGACTCATTCACTGTCTAAAAGATGGTTTTGATTGCAGCTGACGGATCTTTGAAATTTGTAGGTAAAACATTCCATTTGGAATTTTGATGCAAACAGATTTTGGAAGGATGGAAACTTGCTGAGCAAATTTCTGATCCTTGGAGATGACAAGGGAAAAAAGAATGACGACCACTTCTGCCAGGTTTTGTGTTTATTTAGATATATCTAAACGAATAAAGTATGTGACAGATGAGTTGCTCCTCTGGTTTTAGTGAGGACTGCAAGGAAGCTCAGGCAGCATACAGAAAAGACAACAAGAGTGAGAACCTCACTGCATAAAAGCTGTTCATAAAGGACAAAAAAGAGCAAATTTGTAAGACCCAGCAGGAAAAGCTGCCGAGGATGGAAAGGAAAAGTCCCCGGAGCCACTAGGACAGAACTGCTGGTGAGGAAACTGGTGCAGGAAACAAATATAACACCAGAACAATGGCTTACCACATCAAAACCTTTTATAAGTATTAAGAACCCATCCGTGAGGAAAAATCCACAAATAACCAGCTTGAAAGAGATAGTTTCCAAAGTCAGATGTGAAGGTAGGCATTAGAAGAGTGGATTTGGGCAAGTGAAAAACATTCAAAGGCTTTCAGGCAGAGCGCTTGAAATCGGGTAAGGATCTCACTTCTCAGCCAGCATATTGTTCCATTACTCAGATTTTCAAGGAAGGTTTCCCAGAAAACCGAACAACAATGTAGAAAATCCACGAAAATTCTGCAACTGCTCTAATGAACAATCTGAAAACTAGTTTCTCTTCATTAAGACACAGAATTTCCCTACTTGTTTGCAGCAGAATAGAACAGAATTAAATGCAGTCACACAATAGCCAAAAACACAAATTTTCTGGGGAACCCAACTGGGACAAATTTTCTGGGGAACCCAACTGGGAAAACCCTCTGCTTGATTGAGAAATTTATTAATAAAAAATGAGCAACAGATCTACTACAATAAGACCCCTGATCTGCTTCCCTCAATCTATGTGCATAGGCTGCTCCTATTTAACTAGGAAATACCTCCTAATTGCTAGCTCAATTCCCAAGGGAAAAGTAGCCTCTACCCATCTGTGCACAAGCTCCACTTGCACACTCTTCCTCTCACAAGCTCACACACACACAAACCTGTGCTTTCTATTGCTTTGTCTCACCAACTCGTGCTCACAAAACAATGAATAACAATGTGCCTTAATCCCCCTTTTAAGTTTTTCAAAAAGGCTAAATCTGGCAAGTCTTTATTTTAGGAAATCGAACTCTTGGTTGAGGAGTGAACAAAGGCTATCAAGTTGTTGTAACTCATCCTGCCTTAATTTAGAAGTGAAGGTTCTCTTAGCTCGTCCTTTCCCAAATTAACTCGCACTAGAAGACAACAAACTCAGCCCTTCATTTCAACGCATTGGTTAACACTGCTTCATAACTCCTAACTTTTAGGAACGAATCCCAAATTATGGGAATTCATCCTAACTTATAGGAAACTCGAACATGCTAAGGACAAACTCGTTCTGGTCCCTTTGCTTAAAGCAACAAATCAAATAAGGACCTCTCTCGCTACTATTTTCAACAAGCAAGCCTTATTTTGCCCATTTTTTAAAGCATGTAGGAGAGTTAAACTATAGAAAACAACCTAGGAAACGACAGGACCTTTATGATCAGCCCAGTATTCTCCAAGTTAGTTGGAGGAATGGTGGAAAGGAAAATCAGCAAATAAACAGAGGAGGGGAAAAAGGCAAAGGGAAATGCCAGAATTAGACCAAAGCATTCCACTATAGATCACTGCCCCACATTAATGCACGACAAAGAATAAACAGGAGAACAAAAACGAGGAGCTTTGGTGTTGCTTCACTGATTTCAGAAAAGCATTTGACACTGTACCTAGATAATGTTGACTTGACATTCTAAAGACTACACAACTTACAACATCACTTGCTGGCTTTGGAGAGCTTCGTGTAGAAACTAGGGATGAAGATAAACATATACAAGACCAAGGTGGTGTGATTCACAATTAAAAAAAAAAAAAAAAACGAAAGCAGTTCCTGATACAAATACTAAAAATTGCAGATCACTGATTCAGTGAGAGACAGAGTTAAGACATGTGCACATTGAAGAGGTGGGGGGATTGGAACACGCTGTGCTACCTTTTCCAGGCATTGATCACCCCCATGCTACTATATGAGTTTGAGGTATGGAGTCCATGTATCTTAAGAAACTGATGGAATCAGATGGAGATACACAGAGGATGCAAAAGAATTTAATCGCCATAGATTTTTTGATAGTAAAAACTGGCACCCCTTATGAGATACTATTGTATAAAACTGCCCTGAAGCACATAGAGCTGGAAGTGCTAAGAAAGGTGATTTTGTATAAACAAAGAATAACAGGTGTGGACAGCAAACGGATTTCTGTCGAAATCAACCAAGAGGTGCTGAAATGGAGAAAGAATACTTGGAATCTACAATTTAAAATGTGGTTCAAGAAATAGGATATAGCGGAGGAATGTAGCCAAGTGGACAGAAAGGAACTAAAGTGTACTTACAAGACGGCTCCGGGAAAGGTAAGTGGAGGATATACCTCAAGAGGAAGCAACAATATCACATAGAAACTTCAATTCAAAGGAAAATATCAAAGTTCAAGACTTCCAGAAGCTTAATTCAAGAGGAGGCAACACTATCATATTGAAACCTTCCACTCAAACGAAGAAATCAGACCTCAGGACTCCCTGAAGATTAAGATCCCACTTGGGGAGAAACAACTGATAGCTCAATTGAGGATCCAAGGTAAGAAAGAGCATGTCTGATTTGTGGGAAAGGAGAGCTGGAAACAGAACAGCACTTCACGTTAGAATGTGAAGCCTGTACTGCCATCAGAGAAGGATGAAAATCTCAAGTCAACGACTGGTAAACAGTTTTTCAAGGGGATTGAGAGCAGCAAGAGGAATTATAACAAAACTAATTACAAGAATAACACATGCTAGAGACAGGATCATGAGGTCAGTGGTGGATGGGTAGCCAGCTTTCAGCATGAAAAAGGAGGCTGAGTCTAGATAAGTCCAAAACATATCCTACCATCACCTGGCTCATACCTTCTCTTTGCTCTATTGTTCTGTTGTATTTTTATATATTTTGTTTAGGCCAATTGGTCTTGCAGACAACTTGATAAAGCATATATATCCATCTATCAGCAATCTTAGTATATGATCGATACCAATGGGTGATATAAGATCATCAATTGTAATGTTTCTGAGAAATTAATTTGCCAAAGAGACGAAGTAGCCTATCGATCCCCGTAGGCTATCTTCCTTGACAAAGGGAAAAACCCCAAAATACCCAATGTTTAGGCAGCAGAGGACAAGTTTTGGGGCAGCTAGACAAGGAAACTCAAAGTTGGGATTTTACTCAATTAATTGAGGAGAGAATCCCCTCAAGGAAATCTATAAATACAAGAGGGTTGAATTCATTTTGGATCATCATTGGATTGGATCAATAGTCTCTATTTTTCTTTGAGTCTAAGCCTCTGAGGGTTTTAAGATTCCTTTCCTCCTATCAATTTCGGTGGTGAAAGATTCCACCCTAGTTGATAAACCTATTTTATCTTTTATCTTTCTTATCTTGTTCTGGCACAGGTTATTCTCTTTGTAACAGCTCAGATCTGTCCTAGATTGCAGGGAAGAAGAATTCTGAAGCAGTTCTGGACTGGTTGGCTGTAGGTATGTGGTCTCTGTAATAATTCATTGTTCAAAGAGCAGCAAAGGCCAACTGTTTTCTGTGGCTACCAAATATTCTCTTCCACAAGCAGTGAGGGCCACCTCTGTGGAATTTGTGGATTAAATGAACGAGGGAATATATTGATACACCCTATCTGTCTATGCGTGACACACCAATTGGTGAAAGACTAAAACAGGAGGAACAAACAACAGTTACGTCAAGTGTAGGCTGTTCTGTCAGCCAATCGGACAACTAAGACAGCAACTCTTAGCACAAGGGTTGAACAACAAAAAACATCCATGCAAAGGGTTGCCTGGTGAGTGGTTCAGCGAAGGTGGGGTTGGCATTGTCAATGAGTGTGGTGGTTTACCTCACGCATCAGGAAATTGTTCGTACCGGCTCAACAGAACATATACTGCATGAGATTTATGTGGTAGTGAACATAAACTATAGCGACAACTCCCTCTGACAGCTACGCCGCTAGCGTGAAGACTACGTTGACTAGATGCATGGGTCACAGCATACCTAATGGGCGGTTAGCAAAATATTGTGACGGTGGATGTTTCATAAGACAAATTTAAGTACAATGTTTAGCAAACCCCGTGAGCACTCGAACAATAAGTGAAGGGTCTCTTCAAGTAAATTTTGTTAAGGCAATGTTGACGGAAGGCACCAAGGAAGTCGACCCTCTAACAATAACTGTACCATCTCCTCTAACAATAATTGGACCATCTTATAACGGTGTGTTCTGTCACAGCTACTAAGAGTCATTAGGAAGTGAGTTGTAATCCATTTAATAATAATCAGTTAGATAGACTTGGCACTGTTACATTTGAATGCTGGACTATCAAATTTTGATGTTATTGCATTGGGGAAATTATAGAATGGATTTAAACTGGGCAGCCAGCCCTAGTTTGTTGTGTCTGAATTACTGGTTGAATATACTCACTGTGATTGGGAAGTCAGCCCTGAAAATTGAATGTGCTCTGATACAGTATTATATTTCTGTAGAAATCTTGTGTAATGAATGTCTGTTGTACATGGATATATTTACTTCTGTTGCATTGAAAAGCAGTAATCCCTAGTCAGCCTTATGGACCCTAAGGCAAAAATTGCCCTAGGTCACTACAATGGCATCAGAGCGGAAATCTTACCAGCCTGGATGGTGTTTGAAGATGGAGCAACTGGATAAAAATTTTGGCAAGGAATTTCCAGAGTCTTGGTGGAAGTTAGAAGAGCAGCAAAAGGAAACTATTAAAAGATTGCAAGAAGGGAACAGAGTGACCCATACAAAACTACAAGAATTTAACAAAAAGGCTGTAACATCGAAGGACAATGAAGGGTATCCATTCCTTGAACCTGATGATAAGAACGCAGAACAGAAGACATGTATTTGGAAATGGGTCAATCTTTAAGTTAGTTGTAAGAAAAACAAATCAAGTGACATTGATAATAAGCCCAAGCCCGTAAAACCAAGTACAAGAGAAACTACGATAGTGGCAAAAGCATGGACGTGGTTGTATCCCCCTAAAAGGAAGGAAAGGAATGAAGATAATAGTCGTGATGGATTGTCCAGCCATCAACTGGAAGATGGAATGCCAACCTTAGCTACCACAGCTAGTGCACCCCTTGAATGCGAAAATGAGACAGGTTTGGGGAACATCTTGATTGTGAAAGTGGTACAGTAGGCAATGATTCCTCTGTTCGATCAGAGGATGGGCCACTGAATGGAGAAAAAGCTCAAGTTGAATTGCAGCTTGAGACTCAAGGAAATCTGGATGTTGAGTTTTTGAACTTGGGCTCAAGTGTGGAGGGGAAAAAAGAAATGGAAGGCCTTTCTAATGAAGTGGGTGGTATTCATGGGACAGAGGGTATAGCACCAAATGTATTCTCACAACCTTGTTTTCCAGTAGGTGAAATTATAGAGAAGATGTTTTAACACAAGGCGATGCAGGAAATGAAATCAGTCTAAGCAATGAATTTTCTGTCAGTTTGCAGGATGGGTTAGTGAATAGAAAACAATCTCTTCTTCCATTCCAGGATGAAGCTGGAAGAAATCTGGATGTCAAATTTTTAAATTCAATTTCAATTGTGTAAGGAAGAAAAGGACTGGAAGTCCTTTCTAATGATGTGGGTGGTAACCATGAGACAGATGATATAATGCCAGATACGCAACCCTGTTTCCCAATTGGTGAAAATAGCATAGAAGATGCTTTTACACAAGGTGATGCAGGAAACGGGAACGGAGTAGGCAGTGGATTGTCTATTCGATCACAAGATTGGTTATTGAATGCAGGTGTTGAGACAGTGGATACGAAGTCAACGATGGATTACAAAATGGGGCAAATGAGATTCATGATGATTCTGGATTCTGAATGGTATGAATAAAATTAGAAGACAAGAAGGATCTCAAAAATATGTCATGGCAACAACCTGAAGAATCTGTGCAACATGTTTTAGGGAACAATAAGGGGTAGCAAATTGTATTTGTTGAGGAACATAGTGAGAGTATTTCAGTTGGAGACGGGTATAGGTGGAAAGCAACAAGAATCAGATGCAGTGGAATTTAGAGAGAAAAAACACCTTGAAGAGCAAGATGGGGCTTTAAAAGAGTTGGCAGTTGAACTTGTTGAGCCTAAGGAGCCAAATCAAGATGGAGACTTCAGGTCCATTGTTATTGACCAAGGATATTGTCAGAACAGTTGTGGGACTACTATGCAACAGCATCAGGAGAACAATACTTGTGTGACCGAAGTTTGTCCAGCAGCAGGCCACGTTGTTGAATCCCACCTCTCCTAGCCTTTGGTTGATGAAGTGTTAGAAGGAGAACTAAGAGACCAACCTTCGAATATGCAACATCACCCTATGGTGGGAAACCTAAATCCATGTGTAGAGCCAGAGGCTGAATCATGCCTTAATGCATTTTCTTCATCAGAGCAGTGTTGCGAACATCACGATTTTTTCAACCAAATGATTTAATCGCTGATGTTTTTGGCAATTTTTTTATTTTCAAAAAATCATGATTTTTTTGAGTTGATGCGAAAAAATCGTGGGGGTCCAAAACAGCGCGTTTTTAAAGCGAATTTTGGGTTTTTATTTGTCATTTTTTGCAGACAGCGGGCTTGTTTGATTGAGCGTTGAGGAGGAGAGGAAGTCGACTACAAGTGCAGAGGAGGAGAAAAATGAAAGATTTTAGCATGGAAACATGAATCTCCGATCACTCGCAATTAATCGCAAGTCAAACTCTGTTCTTCCCTCAAACGATCCGATTCAACTATGGGCAAGTCAAACTCGCGTTGACCAAGTTTGACTTATGGTCAACGTGAGCTTGACTCGCGACTCACCGACTAATTACGATTTACGCAACTGAGGCGATTTTCAGCCCTCGACTCAGTGAGCAGGGGTTTTAACTTCTAGCGTTGCCACATTGTTCGCTACATGGTTTAGTTAGGTTAAAAATTAGACGCTAGTCCGTAACTCACTTCTCACTGCTCAAGCCCGACAACTCATACGCCGAGAAGGTAATAGAGGCATGGTTTCAATTTCAGATGACTCCGCATAGAGGCATAGAGTAATAGAGACGTAGTGTGCGGTGTGTTCCAGCATTAGCTTCAGCGTGTGCCCTATCATAGATTTTAGTAGCAACTCATTATTATCTCATTTCAGCAGCAATCAAGAGATTTCAGTTATCTCTTTTTAACTGATTAGTATGCAGTATTTTATAAACTTTTAGAAGCAGATGCTTCTGGTTCTATGTAGTCACTGGTTAGGAGTCAGTACTCAGTGCTTTGGATCATGTTTGGACTCATAACACATATGAGATACTTATTCATTCATGATATTTTGGACATCTATCGATATTATGCAATGTTTGGACATGGCCTTATTGAATATTGATGAAAATGTCTTTTTTAAATTCAATATATGTGCATATCTTTATTTATTGAATATACCGATTTTTTCCCGACCTTTTCCTGATTTTTTCGCGATCCAATTAAAACTCTTCACTCTTTTGCCTCGCCAATTTATTGCCAATTCCGAGTGGTAACATTGGATTTTAGCATTCCAAGCAAAACAAATTCGAGTTTGGAACAAATTTCTTCAGCAAAGCATGATTTCTAAGTATGGGCACCAAATTTGGCCATTTTTTTCTTGTTTTTGCTTGGGGTTCTATAACCCATTGATTATCAATGTTTTTTGAGTGGATTTGATTGTGTGTTTTTTTCATTTTTGTTGGATAGAGTAGAGAGGGTTCATTTTAGTCAAAAATGCAAAAACTTGATTGTTAGATTTATTAGTTTAATTTCTTCTTGTGCTCTATTTTTTGCATCATTATTGTTTGGGTTTGAATGTGCATTTTTTCTATTATTGTTGCATTGAGTTGAGGTTTTTTTTTGTCAAAAATCCAATGTGTTGTATGTAATTTTTTTTAACTTGCAATTCTTCTTGTGCCCTAGGTTCAACTTCAAACTTCATCTTACATTAAAACTCAAGAGTTCAACCAAGTTACAAATATGCCAAGGAAATTGGAACCTCTGTGGGAATTTGGTGAACCTGATGGAGGGTTTGACAGAGCAAACTTGTCTTGCAAGATGTATGGGCATCATATGACGGAGGGGTGTATAGATTCAAGTATCACCTTGCACAAATCCATGGACATGAAGTAGGGCCTTGCACCAATACAAATCTGGAAATCATCCGAAGAGCCCTCAGATCATTGGAAGAAATAGACCAAACCAAACAATCCAAGTCAGATATGAGGAATCAACTAGCAAGGAATAGAGTGTTAGGAGGTGAATATGAGAGTGGCACTAGTTTTACTTCAGCATCAATATCCACAACCAACCCTGTAGCTACTTCATCATATTTTGTTCCTAGAACCACAGTTGATTCACAACCATCTATCTCTTCAATGCTTAAAAAAAGGAGAAAAAAGAAGCTGACAAGTTGTTGGGCAAGTTTCTTCTTTGGAGTGATATTCCTTTCAGCATTGCAAGGAATAATCCATTTTTCCAATCTGCTATTGATGCTATTGCAATTGTTGGCCCAGGGTACAAGTCCCTTCTTATGATGACTTTAGAGGCCGCATTTTTCAAGATGAAAAGGTTGACTACACCAAAAGATGGAGGAGTTTAGGCCGTCATGGGCACACACAAAATGCACTGTGATGTCAGATGGTTGGACCGATCAAAAGGAGAGAAGCCATATAAACTTCTTAGTTAATTGTCCAAAGGGGACAATGTTTATGAAATTTGTTAATGCATCTGCACATATCAAAGATGCAAAATTATTATGTGATTTGTTGAATGTGTTTATTTTGGAGGTGGGTCCAGAACATGTTGTCCAAGTCATAACCAATGTTGCATAAATCGTTATCGGGATAATATCGGCGCGAAGAAAAGATCGGAAAAAAAAATCGTAATTATCGGGAAATAGTTGGAAATAATCGGGAAAAAATCGTTTCGTACAAAAATGTTCGTTTTTTTCATTTTGTTTCAATTTTTTTAATATCTAAACCATCTACAACATAAAATAAATACATTGACACATAAATATGATAAAAGAACTAATATATAAGATGTTTAATATCATTCCTAGTGCTAAAATCACACATAACACTGAATCATGTCCTGAATAGTAAGACCTCCTTCCTGAGTCCCAACTCAGCCTCAAAATATCAACAAAAAATATAATAATATATCTCATCATGTCATAATTTCATATACAATAAAATGAAGAAAATAACTAAAGTCTAATCCTATTGATTTCCTCTGCCCCTCTTGCGAGAAAATGCCACAGCTTTCCCTTTCCCTCTAAATGTAGATGTTGGTGCTGGTGGAGTTGGCAGTGGAGTCTGTTGTGCTCTAGAAGCTGAAGAACTAGAAGTAGGAGCTATAGGAGGTAGACCACGTCCTCTACTGGTGGCAGGGGTAGCCCGAGCAGGTGGTGTCACCTGGGAACATTACAATCTCCCAATCCCAAAATCCTGAAAAACTGATAAGTCTGCTAGATTTTGAATGAAATCTAAAACTCTACTTTCTCCATATGAAATCCAATGAGGTCGGAACCACTCTCAAACATCCTGAGTCATTTCATGGTAATGTTAAAAATTTAAGTAAAAGTGACATTCTCCATTTTCATCCTTTTACTTTAAGAATTTAACATTACCATGAATAGCATATCAATACTAGGGCCTAAACTTTATCATTAAGCTGACCCACTCAAAAATTATTTGTTTCTTTCAAAAAAAATTGCATTTCGAACATTTAGCATCCCTTATAAAACCGCGTTGCCTCGATTGCCCGCGATAAAATCGGAAATAATCACGATTTTTTCCAAAAAATCGGGAAAAAAAACGGGCGATAATATCGAATAATACTCGAGATAATATCGGCGTAGGGAAATTATCACGATAATATCGCAATATTATCGCAATTTTAACAATGGTCATAACGGAGAATGCTGCAAATTATGTTGTTGTTGGCAAAATGCTTATGGAGAGACACCCTACTTTATTTTGGACACCTTATGCTGCACATTGCATTGATTTGATGTTGGAGGACCTAGGAAAAATTCCTTTTGTCAAAAATATTGTTGACTCATCAAAAAGCATTACAAAATTTATATATAACCATCCATCTGTGTTTCAATTGATGAGAAAATTCACCAACAACAAGGAGTTGGTGCACCCCGCCATTACACGGTTTGCCACCAGTTTCATATCTCTTCAATCCCTCTTGAATTCTATGTGGTATGTGAAGAGAATGTTTCTTTCAGATAAGTGGCGTGCTTTGGCAATTAGCCGTAAACCAGAGGGAGAGGCCATACACAGATTAGTTTCATACCAAGAAAGCTTCTGGGCGGGAGTGCAGGAGGTGTGCAGCATTACTGAACCTTTGGTAAAGGTTCTTCGATTAGTAGATGATGACAATCCCGCAATGGGCTACTTGTATGAGGCCATGGACATGGCCAAAGAATCCATTCTGACCTACTATGATGATAAGGGAGATGAAGGGTTTCAGAAACAACTCCTCCTATGGGAAGTGATTAATGAACGATGGAACAACACACTCAACGTCCCATTCATGCTGCAGGGATCTACCTGAACCCCGCATCTGCTTATCCCTGTGGGTTCTTATTTGATGCTAACGTCATGGATGGATTCTTCACCTGTGTTCAGAGGATGGTGCCATCTCCAGTAGAAGGTGCAGAAATCTCCAAAGAAAAGGAGATATATAGGATGGCAGGTGGCACATTTAGCTTTGAAATGGTTGTGGTTGATAGGAAGACTAAAATGTCAAGTATTTTTTAGTTTGTTTCAAATTTCATTGTCTCTTCAAGTTCACAACTTCATATTTTGCATCAACATTCAAATTTCATTTTTTTCTTCTGTTTATCTTATTTGCAATTTTGTTGTAGATGCATTGTGGAGAAGCTATGGTGCCAGAGTACCCCATCTGCGAAAGCTTGCCATTCGAATCCTCAGCCAAACATGTAGCTCCTTAGGGTGCGAGCGCAACTAACGTGTATTTGAAAAAATACACACCAAGAAGCGCAACAGGTTAAACTTAAAACTTAAAATATTCCAAATTTCCAATTAATTTTTTGAATTGATTAAATAATATTTTTTTATAATTATTATTCTATGACCTTTATACAGGTTAGAGTCCTAGCAACTTAATGACATGGTCTACGTCTACTACAATCTTCGATTGTGGGTTAGGCAACTTGAGACGACACCTTATATGGACGTCATCTCATTGGATGTGATTGACACCACTGATGCATGGAGGGTTGAGGCCGAGATGCTTTTCATGGAGTCTGTCGATGATTGGTTAGAGCAAGAGGTAGTGGAAGGGGTAGAGGGAGCAGAGGAGGAGGAGGTGACACTACCTACCCAGGCTACCCATGTCACCAGTAGAGGATGTGGTCTACCTCTTGTAGCTACTAGTTATTCAACTTCTAGAGCACAGCAAAGTCCACTGCCAACTCCACCGGCATCTACATCTAGAGGGAAAGCTATTGCATTTTCTCGCAAGAGGGGCAGAGGAAATCAATAGTATTTGTTATTTGGTTCATTTCATTGTATATGACAGTATGACTCATGATATGAGATACATTATTATATTCTTTGTTGATATTTTGAGGCTGAGTTTGGACTCAGCAGTCAAGACTTACTATTCAGGACATGATTCATTGTTATGTGTGATGTAGCACTACCAATGATATTACACATCTTATATATTAGTTCGTTTATCATATTTATGTGTCAATGTATTTATTTTATGTTGTAGATGTGCTTTAGATATTAAAAAAATGAATATTTTTGTATTTGCCGATTTTTCCCCGATTTTTCTGATTTTTTCCCCTCGCCGATTTAATTCCGATCACGATGTTTGCAACATTGCGTCAGAGGAAGTGGAACTAAATGAACAACTTCAAGATGAAATCCAAGTCGGTAACACTGAAAAACCCTCCGTAGAAAAAGTTTTTATAAATGTTGGATTTGCAGCAGTACATTCAAGAAATGTTGCTGAGAAAGGCACCTCCAAGGGAGTAGCTTTTGATTGAGAAAAAGAAGTTTCTTCTGTGAAGGGCATAATGCAACTAGAAGGACACAGGGAAACATCCAAACTACAGTAAGGAAAGGAGAAAAATATCAAGGATTGCTCATCAAAGTCACCTTTACCACAAACTGCAAATAAACACCATCATAGAAGGTCCTTTAATAGAGGTTCTATGTCTGAAAGATTGACTCTTGTTAATTATGTATCAAAGCATCAATTTTCCATTGGGGACTTGGTACAGGGTAAAGTGAGGAGCCACCTAGGTGGCCTGGACAGATTTTTGATCCCACAATTGCTTCAAAAATTGCAAATAAAATACTTTTGAAATGATAGTTTGTTAGTGGCATTTTTTGGTGATGCCACCTTTGGTTGATGCGAAGAATCTCAATAGGTACCTTTTCAATCTCATTTCTCACAGAACGTAAAGTAGACCATTGCAAGGGCTTTTCGCAATGCATTGATGCATGCATTGGATGAATTGGCCAAGGGAGTGGAGTTAGGATTATATTGTTCTTGTCAATCTAAATAAGCACAACATATACTTGAAAACAAAGCTATCACTAATAGTGGAATACACGAGTGTGCACTTGTGATTAATCCTACAGACATTTCCCATACCATTTATTCATTTGATCCATCAAAATTCTTTTCAACTATCTGGAGTTTTGTTGAATCTCCCATATGGAACACAACCTTGAAATTACAGTAGCATGTGCCCAAGCATATGCTATCCTTGCTTATAAGAGACTTGTATATTCTTATAAGATTATTAGGGGGAATTCAGGCATTCAAACTACATCTTTAGGTAAGCAGTGTTTCCCAAAGTCTATATCCACATCAGAAGGTACACCACATGTCCATATTCGTCAAGTGAGTAATTCAGGTGCCAAGAAAATGCATTATAGCAACAGCGTTTATGCAAATTGTAAACGTTGCTCAAAGGGAAATCAACCAAGAAGGATGAAGACAAGGAGCATTGGTGACCTGATTGTAGGAAGCGAATCTGCAAGAGAGGGCATGGATGGCAATGAAACATTATTTGAGTTTGGAGATTCCAAAGCCAAGCTTTTGAGGAGACTGCTTGAAATCCTATAGAAATGTCTAAAGTTGGACTCTTGCTCAACCGGTTCAAGTTTGGAAGACATGAATGCAAGTGGTTGGATGGTCGAAAAGATACTCAACCAAGTCACAACAAGGAGAAGACGAAGAATCTTTGCCCAAAAGAGTGATTCTATTGAAGGAAGTTGCAATGGACTTGCCATTGCTTGCTTGAGGACAAGCAATGTTGAGAAGGTGGGGGTTGTAATATTCCCGGGAAATTAATTGGCCAAGAGACGAAGTAGCCTATCAATCCCCATAGGATATAGTGCTAGATAAATGGGGAAAATCCCAAAATACCCAATGTTTGGGCAGCAAAGGGCAAGTTTTGGGGCAGCTGGACAAAGGTACTCAAAGTTGGGGTTTGGTGTGAATTTTACTTAATTAATTAAGGAGGGAATCCCCTCAAGGAAATCTACAAATACAAGAGGGTTGAATTCATTTTGGATCATCATTGGATTGGACCATTAGTCTTTGTTTTTCTTTGAGCCTAAGGCTTTGAGGGTTTTAAGACCCCTTTCCTCCTATCAATTTTGGTGGTGAAAGATTCCACCTAGTTAATAAACTTTATCTTTTATCTTGTTCTAGCATAGGTTATTCTCTTTGTAGCAACTCAGATTTGTCCTAGATTGGAGGGAAGAATGATTCTGAAGTATTTCTAGACTAGTTGGCCATTGGGACGTGATCTCTTTGTAATATTTTATTGTTCAAAGTGCAATGAAGGCCAACTCTTTTTTGTGGCATACCTAATGGGCGGTTAGCAAATAATTGTGACAGCGGAAGTTGCATAAGACAAGTTTAAGTACAATGTTTAGCAAACCTCGTGAACACTCGAACAATAAGCAAAGGGTTGCTTCAAGTAAATTATGTTAAGGCATTGTTGATGAAAGGCACCAGAGAAGTCGACCCTCTAATAGTAATTGGACCATCCTATAACGGTGCGTTCTATCACAACTGCTGAGAGTCATTAGCAAGTGAGTTGTTGGACTATCAAATTTTGATGTTATTGTATTGGGGAAATTATTGACTAGATACATTTGTTAAATTGGGTAGCCAACCCTAAATTGTTGTGTCTGAAATTATTTGTTGAATATACTAACTGTGATTGGGCAGTCAGCCCTTAAAATTAAATGTGTTCTAATAGAGTATAATATTTTTGTAGAAATCTTGTGGAATGAATGTTTGTTGTACATGGATGTAATGTCCTCTAGTAATTGAGGATGAATGAAGGACAAAATAGCCTATCGATCCCCGTAGGCTACAGTTCTCAATAAAGGGGAAAACCCCAAAATTTCCAATGTTGGACGAGTTCTAGAGCAGCTGGGCAAAGAAACCCAAAATTGGGGTTTGGAGTAAAATTTACTCAATCAATTAAGAAGAAGAGACCCCCTAGGAAATCTGTTAATATAAGAGGGTTGAATGAATTTTCGATCATCAAGTGTGGAGAGACAGAGAAGTTCTATTTGGTCTTGATTCTTGCTCTCGCATAGGGTTTTTCTTCATATATGGACCAACAAATTATTTTTGTGATCAAGTCTGTGGCAAGGTACTAAAGAAACTAAGGATAGACGAAGCCTTCTCTGAAACTAAGGTCTGGACAGCTTGAGGTATTGGCAGTCAATTCTTTGTGAAGTAAGCTGCAAATCCCAGAGACTGGTTCTTATTAGATTGGCGAGTTACAGAGTGTGGACTGAGGCCCAATTATCTAAAGTCGGATCTATTTCGGTGGGCCAGCGAAAATTATCAAATTGCAATAGACTTAAGATGTGAGCCCCACAAATCTGCTCTGTGGCAAGGGAATATTATTCTGCAGTGCATCACACGTTCTAAGGCCAAAAACCCTCTCGGCGTCTAATCGTGACTCTTATAGTTACAATCTGAAAACCAAGAAAAGGTTTTGTAACAGTCTGAGGGCTCCTGAAGTATTCTCATGCGATGCACGAGTTTTTGAAGTCAAGTTTCCGAATTTGACTCTGGAGCAAAGCAAGTCTTTTGGAATTGATAGTTGAGTTTTTGAGGCTGAGTTTCTTAATTTTATTCTGGAGCAAAGCAAGCCTTTTGGAATTGATAGTTGATCGGGTATTCAGAAGAACTCAATTACTTGCTATCCAAATTCTGGAATTGAAGTGCGAATCCCTGCAACACAACTTTTTGAGGAAGTGCGGGGGTCTGTCTGATAGCAAACTTGTGGGTCCTCTGGCAGATCGATCTTCATTGATTAGATATGTAGGTTTACTGAAGCAAAAATTCACCGATCCAGATGTCCTGAAGGAAGGGCGGACCTGTAACAATGCAATAGAGAATCTGTGGGAGCACGAAGGGTATACACGCACATCCCCAAGATTATTGGAGTGCAGGCTGGAGGCAATTAGGGTTTTTGAAATTTGTGTAGTGTTTGCCAGCAAATCAAATTTATGCTTAATGGTTGGATTTATTAGGGTTTTGTTTTGGAACAATACTGACTAAATTGGTTGAAGGTACTCTTGGTATATTCTAGATAGTCATAGTGGAGTAATTTCCAAAGTGTGGATCAGATTTAATTTGCACAGCATTTTGAGCCTGCGGAACTCATTTGTACTGAAATTGTTGAACTTGGACTGTTGCAACATTGTGATTGAATGTTATTGTGGAACAGTGGCATTATGTTTGGATGGTAGCATACTGTACCATTGAATGGACTATCAGTTTAAAAAATTTGTAATCCTAGTTATCTGAAAACCCTAATACAAAATTGCCCTAGTATATTACAATGGACATATTTGCTTCTGTTGCATTGAAAAGCAGTAATCCCTAGTCAGTCTTAAGAACCCTAAGGCAAAAATTGCCCTAGGTCATTACATCAATATATTCCTTTTAAGTGTTGCCATTTCCATGCATATGGCCACTTCATAAAGATACCGTCCCCACGCAAATATTATTCAGAGAGAATATTAGAAAATAGGGGCTGCAGATGCCAGAAACACATAGACCCAATATCGTAATCCGGAAATGGAAAAGATGGGCAACGGATGAAGCCAAAAGAAATCAAAGGGGAACCAGAACAGACCATGAGAAACTGGAATCAACTCATATGAAGCCAGACACAGGAGTATAATCAAAGAGTTGGAGAAACCAGAAAACCCTAAAGACTCAACATGATCATCCACATTCAGAAAAGCACAGCACCAATGCTTGGTCAGAATCAGGGGAAAACGTGGATGGAATATAACAGTAATCCTAAATGACAAACATAGAAAAGCAAAATAGTCAAAGTGAGGGAAGAAATTAAATCACGATGAAAATATAAATGAGTGCAAAGAAGGAACAATGGGAAAGGCAAAATCCAGACTCCAAACAAGAACAGAGATGGAGAGATGGAAAGAACTGACCACACTTAAGGAAGACCAGGGCTCAAGACTTGTGGAAGAGCTAATTGCTTTATTTAACTCAAACATGATACAGCTTGCTGACCCTTACCTTAGGAGAAATTGACATTGGGGAAAAACCATGGAGTATAATGTTAACAAGACCTCCCCCAGAATGAAGAAAGGCAGGAAAACAAGAAGGAAAACCTTGCAAACATTCAAGGAATTTTTTGATAATTTGGGGTCTCTTACCCCAATTAATATGTCACAAATTATCCAAACAGCCAGAGCAGATCTGAAAATATAATGCAGGCCATATCAAATCTTTCATGGGGCAAGCTAAGCACTGCCCAATCTTTGTAAAAAAAAATATTATTATTCAATTAAAAATGTATACTTGTTTTAATTAACCAGGAGAAAAAATTCATGTCTGTACCAAACAGCTCCATGAACAATCTCTAACAAAAACTTTTGGTCAAAGAAATCCTTTGATAATATCCACAATGCAGGATCTCAAACAAGAGAGAGTATCATTGTCTAGCTGAGTTTGCAAATAATTGGAGCAAGATCTTAATTATGTCTTCACACATGTCAAATAAAAATGATAAAACTCCTACATATCAGAAATAATATGTAGTATTGGTGTGACATACGCATCAACAATCTACCCTGGGTGCATGAACCATCATATTTTTAGCCATCGGATAGTTGGCTGTCTCATGTGCACTGTTATACCAGGAAACTCATATTATTTTATATCTAGGTATTTTTTTAATCCTTTAATCTTATCCTGGTGTCCAATTTTGGTTATAATCAAAGAGAATGCATGTGTGCAGTTGCCCTTGCATTCTCTTTCACAACTGTTATTTCTGTTGCATGTGTGCTTGTATCAGTTTGGTATCAAAGCCTTATTTTGGCTCTCAACCTCTAATTTTTCAAAGTCTGCCTTCACCACTACGTTTGAACCAATGCTTCCAGTTCCTTTGGGAGTCTACTTCTGCACTGGATCAACATCTGGTACTCTGCAGAATTTCTGATCTTTTATTGAGATTTGCAGCCTGAAACAAATTTGTTAATTCACTCACCATGTCCTCCAGACTTTTACCATGTTCAATCCAGCTGCATTTTTCTACTATCCACTTCAACTCTACTTTGCCACCAAGAAAAAATTCTTCAGTTTTCTTCCCCATCAACTTCCATCTAACAGTTTTCAGTGCTGTCTTCACCATCAACTCTACTTTTTCACCAAGAAAAATTGTTCAGTTTTCTTCCCCATCAACTTCAATGTAACAATCTCCAGTGCTGTCTTCCTGGAAAGTGGGCTTGCTCCATCAGTGGTATCTCATGGCAGCCTCTTTCACAGCAAACACCAATCATAACTTCCGACAAGCTTTTTCTCTTGCCATCAATTTTCCGGACCCTTTGCTTGTTGCATTTCTTGTCGCCCCACCCTAATTTTCCTTCAATGGTCTCCCCATTCATCGAATTTCCCTCCATAGCCTCCCCATTTACTGTCTATTGCACCCAAGTAGCCACCTTCAAACCATCTCTCCTCCAACAGCCTCACCATCCAGGATCCCACTCATGCAGCATTAAGTCTAAGACATATTTGTTGTGTAAATCCAGAAGAATGAAAAACTCAACCTAACGCTTAGCCTATTCAACAGCAAATATGCATCCCATCTCACATTTTTAGCAGTGCTCCACCTCCAGTGAATTTTACAGCCTATCTAGAGCAACCTAAAAAAAACTACAGACCATTTACAGCGATCAGAAACTCCTGACTGACCATTCAAGCATTCGAAGCCACCTTAATGGCTGATGATGTATTATTCTTCATGTATTGTCAGCAATGACTATAAGTCTTAGGATGCATTTTCTAAAAAGGTAAACAGGAGGCCAACAAGGGAATAGGAGGAATAGTCGAGACTGGGTTTAATCAGCTCCAGCCTGCAGCTAGGGTTTCAAAAGATCTCTTATGCAACCAGACATAGAGCCTGAAAAACACTTCATTGAGCATCCCTCAACTATTAGTCTATTACAGAGAGAGCAGCCTGATCTCCAGAAGATTTATAGTTGGATACCTTGTGCAGATCCATAAGAAGACAGCATGACATCCTCAGAAGTCAACAGTGCCATACACTTTCCTCAATGGTGGTGGTGCCCCTGTTTCTACGAAGGCTTCAAAGGATTTCAAGGCTGCTGAAAAGCCCAAGGAACAGTGGAGCAATCCTACTCCAGAAGTCTCTTACAGAGACACAATGAAATGAACAGCAGTAATGGTCTCCCCATCTGGCTCCAAACACCGTCAATCGAGAATATCATTTGAAACTCTCCATAGAGAAGTGGGAAACAGTTTCAGTTATCTTAAGTCTCGAATCCAACCAGATATGGAACTCTTCTTTACATAGACAATGCTCTCATCTGCCGGTTCAATGGTTATTGACCTAATAGCAAAGATGTCAAAATATGGGTAAAAAAAACTGGTCTGACAAACTTTCATCAATTTCTGCGCAACAGGTTCTGTTCTAGTTTATCTTAAGAGACATCAGGGCAAAGATAGAAGATGGCATCTAGCTGGTAGAGAACCATTACTTTGAAAGGTGGTGTTAGAGGAGCTCGGGATGGCGAGGTTTTCTGAAGGGTTTCTCCGCACCAGCGCTGCTCACCAGCCCAGCGAATCGGGCAGCAATGGTGAACACAGAACGGGGGTCCGATATATCCATAGAGTGCCTGAAGGTGCTTTTTTGGACACTGCCACACAGTTTTTCGTACGAATCTGCCACGAACCAGAGTACGAACTCCCAGAGGATGAATGGCTCCTCCAATGGACAGGGATGATCACCCTCTTCTTGGATCGAAGACTATGCCATAGATCAGGCCATGATCTATCAGATCTAACCTTCCGGAAGGTAGATCAGCCCCTGCAATGGCCAGATCCGGAAACCTGTCCACGATTCGGTTATGCCCTCTATCGGTCCGCTGTCGTGAAGGTAAAACACAAAGGAAGATCCTTTTGGAAGGTTTGGGTCACACTGCAAACGAGCTGAGAATCTGAGAAGCCTGGTTTTTTTCTGCAAGACCTTTTTCTAAGATATTTGGGGAATTTCGATTCAAATCAACCTCACTCCATCAAAGAACTCGGATCCATAGAAGTAGATCAGCACCCGTTTGGGACGGATCTGGTTTTTTTCTCGGGCATAAGTGATCAGTCCCGAGGTCTGATTCTTCAAATAACAGATCAGCCTCCGATATGGCCAGATCCCTCAGATCTAGAGCGCTATGTAGTAGATTGATCGCCGATATGGACAGATCTGTTTTGCTGTCTCCGGATCTGAATGATTCCAGTGTACAGGCAGGGAGGAAATGGCAGAGGACTGCGGCAAAGAAGGGACAGAGGCGCCCACGACTTGTGGCATTGGAAAATCAAAGTCGAGAAAGATGGTCCGCACCTCATTTATGCAGATTGATACAAAACAAAACGCTTCCTGGTCTCAAGGGTTGGAGATCGATTCAGCCTCACAGACCGCTGCATATAAAGTGATTGAATTCTTAGAACAGGAAGAACAAAATTCTTTCCAAATTTTCTTAAAAACCCCAGAAGGTGAATCCACAGTTTTTTGGATACAGGCCTCTGACAGGGTTCCACAACTGAAACAGAATATTATGAATAGGCTGGGATATCCATACCAGCCACAAAACCTGATCTAGGGAGGTAGATCAGTAAAGGATGAACGAAGTATACATGACTACAATATACTACCTTCTACCACCATCATTCTCAACTTGAGGCTAAGAGGAGGAGCAGTGGAATCAAGTAAATCCAATGGGACAGGAGGTGTTACTGGATCTAAATTACCTAACCGAACAGAACCAAATCAGGAACATAATAATGCTGGTCTCTCCTACAAAAACATCCTCCAAAGGAACGCAGCAGCTACAACAGCAAGCTCAAACCAGACACATAAAGATCCCAACCCATACATTGTGGAGCAGGCAAATTATGTTCCAGAACTGGAAATAGACATTCCAGAAACAAACGAATAGTGCACAAATGAAGCACAAGCCCTCATCTGCAGGTTTAACAGTTTTTGGCCAAAGCCAATGGATCTTTTTCACTAGATCTTCACAAATTGGAAAACAAATTGTGATATACACCTCTGCTCCAAAGGTTGTTTCATTTTAAAATTCGCATTATCGGAAGAGCGAGATATTATCCTACAGGACGGCCCATGGTTTTGGGGATCGACGGCGCTCTTCCCCACTCCATGGTTTCTAGAATTTGATGCTAACACCATGATTGTATCAAGGATGCCGGTATGGCGCTTCCCCTACACTTATGGCATAATCAAGTGCTAGAAGGCATTGGAAATATCTTAGGACAATACATAAAGACCGACGAACAAAGGATGGAAGAACAAATCTATACTTACGCACGCATATGTATGGAGGCGGACCTCAGTAAAGGTCTACCAGATCGCATTCAACTGATACACAACAAACAGAACTGGACTCAAATCCTGGATTTCGAGAATACATCCTTTAGATATCGTATATGCCGCCAAACAGGACACTTACAAAATATGTGCCCTGCTGCTAAGCAAGAACAGCGAAGGAAGAAGAAATCAGGGAAACAACCAAAAGGATGGCAATTTCCCCCAAATGAAACAGATGAGGAAGAGGAAGAACCATAAAAGGAACCCAGCCCAAATAAGGAAGAATAGCACTTTCAACAAAATGAAGGAAAAACCGAAAAGACACACATACCAACAGAATTACAACGCCCCACAAATCAGCTAATCAGACTACCTGAAGAAAAGGGCAATAGAGGAATCAAGCGTCAGCATACTCCAGAAAATTCAGATTCAGACAAGGAAATCTCAAGAATAGAAGAAAATCAACTAGTTATCGTCTCATCCACGCCATCTCAAGGAGAATGGCAGAATGTTGAAAAGAAAAGGTGGAGAAAAGTCTAAATTTTCTCCTCGGCTTTTAGTTGATTATTTTGTATGTCTGAGCTTATGATCATTAGTATTTGACTCAGACTTCTTGTACGCAGCTACAACATGTAATTTTGTTTTCATTAATAAAATTCGATTTTTTCCTTGGGAAAAAGGAGATGGCATCTAGCTCTGACAAAGAACAGGTTTCTTTCTGAAGCCATATTTAACAGAACTCAATCTGACGACGATGTCTGTAACCACGATTCCATGGGTAAGGCTCCAAGACCTTCCCATCTATCATTGGGAAGAATAGCTATTTGATAAAATGGAAAATATTCTTTGTAATTGTATTAAATCTGATAGCAAGAAAGGTGGAGGTGGAATGCAACAAAGTTATCCAGATTCCAAACACTGTCAATCATCAAGAATGCCATTTGAAACTCCCATAGAGAAGTGGGAAACAATTTCAGTTATCTTAATCTCAAATCCAATCAGATATGGAACCCTTCTTTACATAGACAATGCTCTCATCTGCCGGTTCAACGGTTATTGACCTCGTAGCAAAGATGTAAAAATATAGGTAAACAAAAACTGGTCTGACAAACTTTCATCAATTTCTGTGCTACAGGTTCTGTTCTAGTTTATTTTCGAAGACCTCGGGGCAAAGAAGATGGTATCTAGCTCTGACAAAGAACTGGCCTCTCCTTATGAAGCCATGTTTAACAGAACTCAATCTGGCGACGATAGGCTCCAAGACCTTCCCATCTATCTTTGGGAAGAATACCTATTTGATAAAATTGGCAATATTCTTTGTAATTGTATTAAATCTGATAGCAAGAAAGGTGGAGGTGGAATGCACCAAAGTTATCCAGATTCCAAACCGGAATTGCAACCAATGTTATCAGAACCGAACCACTGACCAAACCGGTAGACCCCCAAATGGGGAACCAGTCAGAACCAATCCAAAACTGGTAATATTCTTTGTAATTGTATTAAATCTGATAGCAAGAAAGGTGGAGGTGGAATGCACCAAAGTATCCAGATTCCAAACCAGAATTGCAACCAATGTTATCAGAACCGAACCACTGACCGAACCAGTAGACCCCCCAAATGGGGAACCGGTCAGAACCAAACCAAAACTGGTAAAAAAAACCCGACCCAAAAACTGGTTGACCAAAATATACATAAAATATTCAAATTTTAAAGAAAAACATATACATTCATGTGCATCCATATGAATCCAAACCATTTATATCATACTTTTAAAAAATGGTTGGTTCTGACCGGAAATCGGCCAAACCAGCCGGTTAGATAGCCCTGGCATCAAACCAGGCTAAAAAATCCGATCCATTGGCCCGTTAGGACTGGTTAGGTGCCAAACCGGCTGGTTTTTTACCAAATCGGCCGGTTTTTCACCAAACCGGCCGGTTTTTTACCAAACTGGCCAGTTCAGCACCTAACTGGCCGATTCCGACACTAACTGGCCAGGTCGACGCGCGCAGACTTGGGCAGATTTGTGGGGCCCGCAGATGGTATGTAAAGGTAGTTTTGCCCAAACAATGGGCAGATTTCCCTCCAAAATTCTCACTTACAATTATAAAAGCAAGCCCACGCTCTCATTTCTCTCACACAATTGATTTGAAGTGTTTGTGAGAGTTTGAGAGCTTGGGCAGTGCTGCAACAGCCTTAAGTTTTGGAGCAACAGCAACAAGTTTGGAGGTTCTTTGTCATCTTGGAGGAGCTTTCAAGTGTAGTTGGCATCTTTGGGAGGAGTCTTCATCAACTAGTTTTCATTTCCAACCTTCCAGGTATGATTTTTCCCTAAAAAAGTTCCATATTTATTGGTCTCTGTTTCAAGTTTCAACTTGCAAGTTAAAATGCATCAAGAGCTAGAAGGATATTAGTTGATCATAGGTTTTGCATTTTCCTATTTTATTCGCATATCTCCTTCTTCAAATTCTAAAATTTCACCATCCATTATGGCCCCAAACGCCAAAGATGCTGCATGGGTTCACTGTGATGTTGTTGATGGCAAAATGTTGTGCAAATATTGCAAGCACCCAATGGGAGGAGGGAGTATTTAGGTTGAAACAACACTTGGCTGGTATAAGAGGCCAAGTAACCCCTTGTGATGCACCAAATGAAGTCATAGGGCCTATTAGGAAAGAATACCTTGAAAAGTTTGAGAAGTATCAAGAGACAAAGGCTAGGGAAAAGGCTATTCAAGATGAAATTGCAAGGAAGAAGGAACTTAAGGATGCTATGGCTAGGAGAGAGAGAGAGAAGCATGTGGTTATTGATGATTTTGACTTTGAAGACTCCTTCAATCCCCAAGGCCCCTTCTGTTATGTTCCTCCCTCCCTTGGGTCTCAACCTCAAGGCCAAGCCAAAGGTAAAAAAAGGCTGAACATTAAGAGCTATTTCACACCTTCCTCCACCTCAGCCTCTGCTAGTGCCACTGCATCCCAACCAAGTCTAAGTCAACCCACCTTGGATGCTCATTGGAAAAAGCAATGCAAAGATGTTGTTGTTGAATACATTGTCAGATGTTGGTGTGATGCAGATATCCCCTTTAATGTTGCTCAATCACCTTACTACCAAGCTATGTGGGATGTTGCTTTTGTTGTAGGAAAGGGCTTTAGAGGCCCTACTATGCATGACTTGAGGGGAAGACTTCTGCAAAAAGAGATTGCAACCATTGGAGAATATTTGAATAAAGAGTCATGGACCAAAACAGGTTGTTCCATCATGTCAAATGGATGCACTGGTGGAAAAAACCGCACTATCATAAATTTCTTTGTCTCTTACCCTCAAGGAACAATCTTTTTGAGATCGGTTGATGCATCTGATAAGGTGAAAGATGCCAACATATTATTTGAGCTTTTGGATGACATTGTTGCATCAATGGGGGTACATAATGTTGCGCAGGTCATCACTGATAATGCGTCAAACTATGCTCTTGCTGCAAAGATGTTAGAGGCCAAATACAAGACCATATTTTGGAACCCATGTGCTGCACATTGCATAGACCTCATGCTTGAGGACAAAGGAAAAGTGGAGTGGATGAAGAACATTGTCGAGCATGCCAAGAGTATCACAAAATACATATACAACCACTCATGGGTATTGAGCCTAATGAGGAAAAACACTGAGGGCAAGGAGCTTGTTAGGCCTGCCATTACAAGATTTGCAACTCACTTCCTCACATTGCAATCTCTCACTTCCTAACAACAAACTGGCAAAAAATGTTTTCCAGTGATGAATGGAATTCATCTCGGTGGGCTCGCAAAAGTTTTTGACAACACTTTTTGGAAAAAACAACAGAGGTTGTGAAAATTGGTGAGAGCCCTTTGTTGAGGTGTTACGGTTGGTAGATGGGGGGAAATTGGCCATGGGCTACATCTATGAGGCTATGGATCAGGCAAAGGAGTAGATACGGGCAGCCTACAAAGATAAAGTAGGTAAATATGGGCCTATTTGGGAGATCATTGATAACACATGGAACAATCAACTCCATCGTCTTATACATGCAGCTGGGTATTTCCTAAACCCAATGTATCATTATAAAGCTAAGCTAGGAGAAGATCATATTGGGGAGGTCGGAGATGGCTTGTATGAATGCTTGGAGCGCATGGTACCTGATGAGTCGCAGTAATTGGAAATACATCAACAACTCACTGCTTTCTCTAGGACCACAGGGACATTTGGCAAAAACCTGGGAAAGATTGCAAGAGAAGTGGATCAACCAGGTAAGCAATTCCAATTTATTTGTTATTTTGTGAAGTTCAATTATTTAAAATTGAAGTTGTAATTTGTATTTTGTAAATTGTTCAAAGTTCAAGCTTACCATCTAAATTGTTGAAAAATGAACTAACTCTAGTCTTTGTCTTTGCAGCACATTGGTGGGAGTCGTTTGGAAACCAATACCCTCAACTACAAAAGTTTGCAGTTAGAGTTCTCATCCAAGCTTGCAATGCTTCTAGGTGTGAGCACAATTGGTCTGTTCTTCAACGGATTCACACGAAGAAGAGAAATCATTTGGAACAAAAATAATTGAATGATCCTGTCTTCGTGCAGTACAACCTTCGACTAAGGCGCAACCAATTGCTAAACAAAAAACCTGATATAGATCCCATTGTATTGGATGATATTGATCCATCTTCAAAATGGGTCGAGCCTCATCAAGTTGATTTTGATATTGATGCCATGGAGACGAGGGGTGTTGATCCCAATGCAGATCTGGTAGTTGAACCAATAGCTGGAGGAAGCAAACCACCAGGACCAAGCATGGCACATGGTATTGGTGAGGGGAGCAATAGTCGTGCAACTCGGCCAACTCGTGCTTCTAGTTCTATTAGGCCTAGTATTGCTATTGAGGCTGGAGAGGAGTGTGAGGTGCCCTCAAACTCTGACCCAGATGATGTTTATGTAGCTCATGCTAATGAACCCATCTCTAGTAGTGGTGATGAGTTTGATGAGTGATCATGTTGATCAATGATTTGTACTTTGAGTTTGAGTTTGTATTTTGTACTTGTAGTAGGCTAGTGGCCTAGTAGCTTGACTTTTAGCATTGTTTTTGGATTCTAGAGGCCATTTAGAGCCTCATTGGTTATATATTTCGTGGATGATATCATTGATATGTATTGCAACTGGTTCCATTTTGATATATGCACCCTTACATGGTGGTATATAGATGAGAAGAATTTCCATATTTTGTCTAATGGTTTGGACTAATGGTTTGTAATCTTAAAAATATGCTTTTTCATTAAAAAAATAATATTTTATGTATTTTTTTCAATTCCCAATTTATTGAATCCAGTTTGATCTAGTTTCGGTTCGAATCACGGTTAAATATGAGACCCATTCGATTCCCGGTTCCGGTTTTTAAAACTATGATTTATATGCAAATATGCAAAAGTTCTCATTTATATAACATTTAATGGTGTATATAACCAAAATATAGCCAAATGCAATCCATCTTTGAACCAAAAATACGTCAACAAACAGGCTCTAGATGGCCTCTAGCATCCAAAAAAAACTTGCTACAATAAATACCTACATATCATCAAAACCATTGCCAATATTGGGATCTTTGTCATCAAAATCACCCTCTAAGCATTAAAATAAGATTGAAAAAACTTAACATGTCAAGTCAAGACTTTGTTCAAGTGATGGGTACATTTTTACTAGGGTCATAACAAAGGAGTTCAATCAATGCCAAGGAACATACAGGGGTTGGTGCTCTTGATTAAATGTTAGTTCCATACCCTCATACATGACAAAATCCAATGAAAAAATTGCAATCCCCCCAATCATGAAATCCTAAAAATTGTTAAGTATGATGGATTTTGAGTGGAATCTAGAATTCTACTTTCACCATATAAAACCGAATGAGGTTGGAACCACTCTCAAACATCCTGAAACAATTAATGATAATGTTAAAACTTTAAGCAAATAGATGAAATGAAAGAAGGTTGGTTTGGTGAAAAAGGGCCAGTTCTGTACTAAACTGGCCAGTTCCACTAAAGAACCAGTTACAAGCCTCTAACCAGACCAGTTTGGGGGTCAAACCAGTGGTTCTACTGGTTCCGATAACACTTCCAGAAAAGCTAAATTAACAAACCAGACCAGAACTGGAAAAGCCAAAACCCTCAAATCAGATCAGAACTGGGAAATAAACTGGGATGAAGAACCAACCAATCGAATGTACGTCATGTAAATACAAACCATTAGAGCCCCAAGGATTAGCTCAATCGGTTGAACCATCTGCCCAAGACATAGTGCTGTTGGGGAGACCTTCAGTCACAGCCTAAAGGTTCAAATCCAGTCAAATCCCTTGGGTTTACCATCTTCTATTTTGGCTGGCAGTTAAGCCACCCTCCATCCAGATATCTCGGGAATGTGGGGGAATCCCACAAGGTTTTCCTTGGAATAAAAAATTATAAAATTAACAAAAATCTAAACCATTATACACCAGGTATGCAAAGTTTGCTCATGGAGAGAGCAAGGGTGAATATAGCAAAATGGTGCACAGAGTGACAGATATCTGAACCAAAATTAGGTTGGATTGGGGTCTGAGAAAGGTTTACTTTTGTTCCCTATCCCACGAAGTTTCCAGGGAGTGGAGATGTGGGCAGAGGGAAATGCATCCGAGGTACCTATGGAAGCACCCCCAAAATTAGGGAACATCATAGGGGACTCTGGGGTTACCTATGGAAGCACCCCCAAAATGTTGGGAACATCATAGGGGTTCTGGGGTTTTCAACATGGGGGACCAAGCCCAAAATACTAAAAAATTCAAATTAAAATAAATATGAAAACTCTAACATAAATTATTGAAATCTTATAAATGATACCTGAAAATGCTGTAACATAGCATAATAATCACAATTCGCAAAATCAACAATCACCATTGTATTTCTTATTATATTAAAAAATTTAGAAATATAGATCTAAGTCTTAAGACAAGTGATCTAAGAAGATGGCAAATGACAAATAAGCATCACTTCTCAAGGCAACGCCTCACTAGTCTCTGCATCCAGCAATTGCTACAAGGGATAAGGACCAACCATGAAAATGTCGCTATCTATCAAAAAAATTAGATATCCCCATATTAAAAGGATCTTCTACAGTTGAAGCACCTATTTCAAGACCCAGAGCTCACAGGAAATTATCAGATTTCCCAAGCTTTATTAGGGGAATCCAGGGACAGTAGCTAACTTTTTAATCCTTCAGAATGATTTAGTTTTCTATTTGTTCATCCTAATAAGATACTCAAGGATCCAAGTTCCAGAATGCGACTGATCCAGTCTCTTCCCTACACTTACAGGTATGGCTGAGGTGCCATTGTTTGTGATCCATATCTGTTAATATAAATTTAATTCCTTTTTCTCTACCCACTAAAAAAGAATTTTAAAACAGAGAAAAAAAACAAACAAACAAACAAAAACAAAAAATACTAAATATTTTAAACAGCACTCAAACTCGTAACAATATACCAACGTATGCTCACAATCTCAATAAAATAAAGAACAATGCAAACAATGCTACTCTAGCACTTGCAGTGTAAGTGGATCATAATTGAAGTTAGGAAATGCTTAATCAATAATAAAAATTATGAAAAACCTTCCAATGGATTCCATCACCAAAACCTGGCTTGGAAGTGTTGTCAAAAAATGACCAGAGTACATTTTCTATGATCCTAAACATTGATACTACCCTTCCTAATTATTTCCACTTGCCCATCAAAGTCCACAGCTGATTCCACCCTAATCCTTGGTGCCCTTGTCCATGAGTTATCAAAACTCTGTTTGTTAATTGTCCCAACCACATAGAGGCTGAAGCCTCATCTCAATAGCCCAACATGCCCCTCTGCTCAACTTTGCATACACATTCTCTGCATACTTCGTCAAAAATTTCAAAATCAAAGTTCAAACATGATAAGTGAATCACAGTGGATGGTTCTTATGAGATGTTTTATCTCTAGAATAGCAGCTGTTGCATGTAATTTAAAGAGTGTATTGTGAATATACGAAATGGACCTCACCTTG
Organism: Pinus taeda; assembly: GCA_000404065.3. Taxonomy (NCBI): domain Eukaryota; kingdom Viridiplantae; phylum Streptophyta; class Pinopsida; order Pinales; family Pinaceae; genus Pinus; species Pinus taeda. The sequence continues at coordinate 68,038 of APFE030163812.1, forward strand.
TGCACAACATATAGCTGGTCCTCTAACATTAGCATCAATCAAATATATGCCCAAGAAATATATCTTAAAAGATAAGAAACTAAAGACGAATTGGTCATCCAAAGATAGGAACTGTGTGCATGAACTTATTGACAGTCAGAAAAATGTTATATGCACTCAACATTGACTTCTCCATGCATCATTTCATGATTAATGCTGCACTGAACTACCCCATACAAACGAAAATTCACTCTGCAACCAAAAAGCAGGGGGGAGGAACCCAATAAACTAAAACTACAGCCCACACACAACGAATTTTACCTGTATTCTTCTCTATCAGTGTCCGAACCAATTCCGCGGAGCCTTTTGTTCTGTTTATCATCTATACTGTCACCTGCCTGAGAGCTCAAAAGAACCAAAGATGGCTTTTCATGGTCTAGATTATCATCTTGATGACCTGTATCCAATCCTCTACCATCACCTTCACCAGCTGTAAATTTATTTCTGCAGTCCTTGGTCTCTCTAGAGTCTTCATGAGTACGGCTTAGTCGGCCTTGGTCACGCTGATCTCTGCTTTGACTGTACCGCTCATCACGATGTGAACTGTAATCTCGGTCACTGTCATAATGCTTGCTTTCCTTATAGCGACTATCTGACACCCTACTTCCCTCTCTGGAATGTTTGCTGTCATATTTGTCAGCAACAACATCTCGGGATGGTCGTCGTTCCCTGTGTTTAATATCTTGAAGCTTATCATCCTTGTAACGGTCCTCTATATCTTTCTCTTCTCTATGCTTGTCATCTTTATTCCTATCATCCCTATACTTATCATCCTTGTGTTCATCATCCCTTTGCCTCTGATCTTTGAACCTGTCATCCCTTTGTCGATCATCTCTGTAAAAGCGTTTTCCTTCTCCATCTCTATCATCATCCCGCCACCTGTCCCTCTCACCAGATTCATCTCTTCGTCGCTGTATGCGATTTTCAAGTTCCTTCTCAAGTTCAATATTGCGGAGGTCATCTTGCAGTTGCCACTCTGCAGAAAACAGTCTAAGTAACATGAAATTTCCTTAAGGTCAATTACTGGTGGAAGGCCAAGGCTGAAAAAATAAATTCAAATTGTTCTCAATAAGAAAACAGGCCAAGGCACCAATATATGTGTGTGTAAAAATGTCATTGCCACTCTAAACCATTAACTAAAATATCAAGTAAATTCAAGCATACCACAAACTGCCTGCTACAATGTAAGTGATGTACAATAAGGTTACACCAAATATTTAATGTAAGACTTCAGAGGTAAGATGTTTTAGAATGCTCATCCATTTTGCTGTTCATCACAATGTTTCCATTAAACTCTAAATGCATGTTTCTAATCAAATAGAAAACACAAGTCAAAAACATAAAAATAAATACCCCACAAAAATTTAACCTGCAAAATTAGCTCCATGAAAAGAACCTTAAATTAACAGGCAACGAAAAGTCAAGATAACATGAGATTAAACAGAATAAATGCAAGCAGTATTATACAGCAGCAGGTAGAGGCCTCCCATAGTAGCACGTAGCACCCATCTTAATCTAAAGTCATATCTGCAATATATCAAACTACAATAAACCTACGAGAAGGTACATATTGAACAGCCTACAGCCTACTTTCAAGTTTCACAAGAAGACATGTTGCAGTTCTTATGTCAGGGTCTCTGACAAGGCTGATAAACAAGGGAACATGTAAGGATTATGATTCCTAAGAAAGCTGTTCAGAGTAAACATTAAAAGTCAACCAATCTCAGGAAACATGTTCAGAATACAGTCTGTGCAACAGTAGTTACTAACAAGTTTGTTCAATTGTCATTCACTAGAATAAACAATTAAGAATGTGTGAGATATAGTAGCTTGGCAGCTTCCTCCTGCTCAAGTTCGGTCCCTACAGTGCAGTACTGCAACTTGTGCACAGTCCCTGGATGTCATCCAAAGGTGAAAGTATTGACTTTCAGCCATTAACTGACAAAAAAAATTACAACAAATGTCATGGATAATAGAATGGCATGCCCCTGCCATAACTAGATTATGGTTTCCAGATTTAAATTCTCTAGTAGAAATAAAGAGATAATAGCCACGCTATTGCTATTTGTGGATGGATAACTAGCCTGAAATCACATGTAATCAAACAAATCCTAGTGCAAGCAAAACATCAAAAAGGTATCAATAAGATTAATAGCTGTTGCTAATTAGACTTGATACTAAAGCAAATTCCGAAAGGGTAGGATCCAAAAGCATTCTCGTGAACAAAAAAACCAACGCTATGACAAAGCATAGAGTCTTCACAAAGTCATAAATAATTATAATGAAGAACAAATGGTGATATTAGATATTTATAGTAATGCTACCTAAAGACAAGGAATCTGTTCTACAAGCTCATTGTTTAGAGATCCAAATGCTAGTAAGAGGTTGAAAGTGGCTTAAAGAGCTACACTTTTAAGACAAAAAAGTGTCTGAACCTTATCCCTAATTACAAGTTTAAATGACTTTTCAAGTGCCTGGAGAGAATAAAATTACAGTCTACTACAGGTTTCCAACAGACTAGCAGTATTTTATCTATGTCAGGCATGAATGATACAAATTAATTCAATGCAAGGTTGATGACAAAACTTTACACTTATAATGTAATAAGTTCATGAATCAGAATAAGAATGATAGATAACTAAGTACAACAAAGGGTGCATGCCAAAACATTGCACTTTCATTTGGAAGATAACCCACTGTTAACATAGCAACGTATAAGACATCCGGACGCTTCATAAAGAACTATTAATCAAAATATTTGAACAGGCTTGTTTAAATTTCAGATAGATAGTCTCTTTAGCATTAAAACCAGATACATAATGCACGATGTTATTTTTGTTTCTTACTTGAACAGTTTATGACAAGCAAATACAAAAAATATCCCCCAAATCTGTCCACCCACAGTATGCCTGAACCATAACCTTTTTCACTCTCGTGGGAAACTTTACACACTCTAGCTTGTTACAATAATATGCAGTACTAATCAACAGAGTATAAAAAGTATATAAAGCATCATACATATGTACTTTCAGCATAACACTTGCAGAACATAATATATAACTAAGGATGATGCAATAGAATTTGCCAACTTATAAATCAATCAACTAACAGACTTTTAAAGGGGAACATTTTGTGAAATTTTGCTCTCAAGTCCCAACAGACCATCATTCAAAGTTTAATACTTAAAAAACGAATACCTCACTCAACTATGCTCTGCTAGATTTACTTTCATAAAACGAAGTGTCCAAACCATACTCCAAAACACAGAAAATGAGCACAACTTACCTGGATGTTTCTGCTCTTGCTTTAAAAGTGTCTCTTCCGGAAAACCATCCTTCTCAAGTACCTGTTTCCTATTGCCTTCAAAATTCTTGAGAGGGACGGTCAAGGAACCAGTTGCCTTCTCAGGCTTCGAGATGCGAACTTTCTTCTCTCGATCTGAGCTCCATTCCACGTCACGGCCCAATGCCCCTTCATCAGGTTCCTTCAATTCCTTTTTAGGCAAGCCTTTGTCCCATCTCCCCTTAGTTCCAGACCTTCCCGACACCAATTTCATCGTGTTCAAAGCATCGGAAATCGCCTTTTCCAATAGCGGTGACTCCTCCGCCAATCTCGAGGAGTTTCCCTGATCAAGTAATGACTCTTGTGTTTCTCTCCTCCTGCTCCCCTTAGTCCTGCCACTCTTCACATTTGGATTCGCTTGAAGCAAATCGGGAGTATCAATCGCAGACGGTTTAGTGCTACCAGAACCTGTATCAGACCCCTTCCCTTTCATTAACCTTTTTCCTTTATCTTCAATCCTTGCATCGTCCTTATCATCGCCAACCCCAACATTTCTATCCGAACTCTCTGAATCTGTTTTCAAATCCTTATCTTTACTGCAGTGGAGATAAGCAAGCAAAGAAAGCGCATCACCCTGTGCCTCGCCTCCATTCCATCGATCTGCAGAGGCATCAGCTTCAACAACTTCCGTGGGCTCTCCTCTTTTTTTCTTCGCAGAAAAATAGGTCGCAGAAGAACTGCCGGGGCCAAGCTCTCTTGGCTGTGGCTGCGATTTTCTCTTTTGGATTTCATGTCTGTCTCGCAGAAATTCGACCTTCCCCTCGTCTCTTCCCCTTTTGCCCTCTATTTTCGCTTCCGGAAGCAACTCCGGGCCATATCTGGTATTCTCGCCTTCGTCCGAATCTCCTGAATCTTTCACAGTCTGCTTGTGATGCTGCCTGTGAGGCTTATGCCTAGAGCCACGAGGCATAGTGAACAAAATTTCTGAAACCCTTGCAAACGCCGATCGTCACAAATTAATTTTCATTCCAACATTTTGTGTGGCCATGTACTCCTTTTAACCCTTGCAATTCAAACCCTCAACAACACAAAAACAAGACTTTAAAAGGCAATGGAAAAGACTCAAATTTTCCTTAATTTTTTCACTTGGTAAGCATGGAACCCTTGTAACCCTCGAAATTCAAATGTTTGTCGAAAAAAATCAAAACTTTAAAGGTGCCAAAAAATTAGTCAGACTTTTCATTGCAACTGTAAATCCTGCGAGTACGAAAGACCATAGCCGAGTCCTGTCAGCTTACAGACTAAAACTCGTGCAGGAATCGAACCGCAGGATCCATAATTTAACAGGCGCAGGAAGCCGGAGGTTTTGCAGGGCTGGAGACCGCGGGCCAAACGCAATTCGTAAATTTAAGAATCAGTAAAGCCTCTTACCCGTGTTTTTGCCCGATCTTTGTAAAATTCGCTCCAGATTTAGCAAATTCGGAGTCTCTCATAAGCTCTTCAGGTGGCCGATCATTCTGATAGTTTGACCGCGTGGATCGAGCCCACTAGACTCCGTTTCGCCCCGTCTTCTTCGTCCCCAATCGAGAACAGTATCGCTCCATTGCTAGGAGCTCCCTTAGCTGCGAGTTACCATCGGTTTCCTTTGTTTTTCTTTGGTGTCTGTCATTTGACAGGAGCTTTGATCGTCAGTAGATATGGTAATCGTCTACTATAATACTCTGTTCGTATGTAGATTTTCTGTCCACTGACACGGAGCGATAATCGAACCGGATGACCACATTTTCTGCTCAGACGAAAATAAAAGGATCGTGTGTTTTTTCAATTGGTCAGATTCCGTCTTTTGATTTGGCCCGTCAGTTGACTTAAAATTTATTGTTGGTCGACGGTAGAGTGATAATACGAGATTTCTAAACGAGTGGTCACATGAATTGGGGTTTCATCTGTGAGCAAACATTTAGAGCCGCTTCCAATTGGGTAGATGTTTAAATTTCATTTGTGGTTTTGTGGTTTTGGTTGTAGTGAAAATGAAGGAATGGAATTTTAACGTTTATATGACTAGAAATAGATTATGAGATTATTAGTTTTTTTATTTTTGGTTTTTTGCAATTCAATCTTTTTATTATTTAAATTAATCAAATTAATGATGAGTTGATTCAATTTTCTAACACTCTTTTTACTAAAAAGATAATGTCAAGGAACCGATGTTAACATACTCTTTATTGAAAAGACAATGTCAAGGAACCAATGTTAACATAGCCCTCACTGAAAAGACAATGTCAAAGAACTGATGTTAACATACCCCAGTGACTATCTCTAATGCCTCTCAAAGCATCACATTGCAAAATAAAATATTTTTTTAATCCCAGTGTGGTGAAGTGCAAAAAGCAACAAATACACACCGGTTCTTCCCAAATTTCTTCATGTAATTGTCTCTAATGTCTCTCAAAACATCACATTCCAAAATAAAATGTTTTTCGATTTCATTACAGTGAAGTGCAAAAAGCAAAAAATACACACCAGTTCTTCTCAAATTTCTTAAAATCTTTTTCAGTTAAGATATTAAACAACATCCAATTTTGTAAATGTCTAGACTCTTTAGACATAAAAAAATATTAAACAACATCCAATTTTATAAAGGTCTAAACTCCATTTATTCATATGTGTATGGGGTTATGAAAATATTTTATAAATGTCTAAACTCCATTCATTCATGTTCATATGGGGTTATGAAATTTTAAGATATTAAGCCACATCCAATTTTGTAAATGTCTAAACTCCATTCATGTTCATATGGAGTTATGAAATATTAAAATTTCAAGGGGGCAAATAAGAGGAAATAAGAATACTGAGCAACATCCAATTTCAGAGATGTTTATATTATATTTATGATTATATAGGGTTATGGAATTTTAATGTTTTAATGATATTAATGTCTTATAGATATTAATATGTGGTTGTTTTAGTATAGATTTTAACATTGTATAAATAACATTTTTTATGATATTGGATAACTCATAATATTAAAAATGAATAGATAATATGTTTTTAGAAATATTGGATAACTTATAATATTGAAAATTAATAAAATATAATTTTTAAAGATATTAAATAACTCAACAATATTGAAAATGAAAATGAATAATAATTATTTTACTAAAATAACACGTAATATCATGTAAATAATAATTTTCAAAAATATCTCATATCAAGAATATTGTGGAAAATACCATCATAACTATTTGGACATGCAAATCAAAACCAAATTTTGTATTAGTAAAGATTTTCATAAATATAACTTCTTATCATTTCTATGATGTTTTTTTAATAAAAAAAATATAACAATATAATGAGAATATGTAAGATAATGTGATATAAGTAATAGTAGTGAAAAAAATATTTTTAATTAAAAATAACCAACACAGATTCATCTTAACTCTGGATCTATCAAGAGTCAAGAGGGGTTGAATCTCTCGAGATGCAACCCTCTTTTCTGAGTGCAAAATTCTTTTCTGAGTGCAAAACTTGAAAAAAGGTTTGCACCTCGAGAAATTTGTTTCCTCTCTAAGCTTGATAGATTCAGAGTTAAGATGGATCTAGATTGGTTTAAAATTATTAATTATTTTTTTTGTTTAATTTTATTTTTTATACAATATTGCTTCTATACTAGATGGATAGTGTCTCTAGCCCCAAAAATGTAATAAAAATAAATTTAAAATAATAATAATAATATTATTATATTATTATTATTATTATTATAAAATATTTTGATTATGAAATGAGAAGTGGTTTTTGGCATGTGGTGTTGATGAGTCATGGTATGGTATGGTTAATATTATCCATAGTAAAGTGGGGTGAGTATCTATGGTTAAAAATCTTGTTATTTTGTAAGTATTATTTTGATTGTGAAATAAGAGATGATTTTTGGGCATGTGGTAGTGATGAGCCATCTCATTGGCCTATGGTATGGTAAGGTTAATGATATCCATGCTTAAAAATATTGGTATATGGTAAGTACTAAGTTTGTATGTGCTTATTAATGAAATTTAAATTTGGCTAAAAAAATATTATATAATTTATATGGTAAAATGGATCTTAATTTATAACTACTATTTATATCTTATATATTTTAATGTGATATAGGTCTAAAAATATCTCAAAAGTAATTATAATCTTCTTTTTTTAAGATTTAATCAAAAAATTGTATAAAATTAAATTCAAATAAAATACTCTGATTGTGAAATGAAAGATGGTTTTTGGGCATGTTGTATTGATGAGTCATGATATTGGCCCATTGTATTGTAACAAAGTTTATTTATAAGTTAATAATATCTATGGCAAAGTGGATGGGAATATCCATAGTTAAACATATTGGTATATTGTAATTATTAAAGTTTTTATATGCTTATTGATTAAATTTAAATATGGTTACAAAATCATTATTCTATTTTATAAGATAAAATGGATTTTAATTTATTGTTGCTA
>APFE030163812.1:81018-106081 GCA_000404065.3 Pinus taeda
TTATTATTATTATATATATAAAGTTCAGGGGGCAACTTGATTATCGATTGTCGTGATATGAAGTATTTGTGAAGTATGTGGTTCAAGGTTCAAATCCCCCTGACTAGCCGCATGGGTCATGTGTTGGGATGTGCATGGGTTCACTTAGAGGTATAGTGGTGGTTGTCAGAATAGACCTCATGTCACATAAGTATGAGCCCTGTCTAGTTGTTGATTCCTCTATATGTGTTTGTGTGTGTGACAAAGATTAAAAGTACATAATATATATGATGATCATAACGGATATTAGTTTTGGATTTAAGTACAAAATATAAATTTGTTTCACGAACCCTTCTTCCTCAGATATAATGAAATATGTTATTAATTTGAAACCCAAAAATATTTAGCATTAATGAATCATTTGAAGTAACATGGTTTTTTTTAACCCATAAGATGTAAATCAATTGATTTGAGATTTAGTCTTTACCAGGTCTCAAGTTCAAAACTCTTTTTAAAATGGAAGCCACTTTAAAAAAACTAAAATATCCCAAAAAATATCTAAACTCCACCAAACTTTCCGCAATCATTAGCATAACATCTCACTATATTTCTCTATCTAAAAAAATATCTACCCTCCACTAAATTATAAAGAACCTCTCAACCCAATATAATCATTTTTAAATATATAAAAATTCCAAAATAATCATACAACTTTGATATTTAATTTTCTCATCAACGCGTGCGAATAACATAAGCCTTAGTCAATAGTGAAAAGTCTTTTTCAATAGCAATTTACAAGGGCTTAAACGTTGCCTTCATCCTACAAAATTCAAGTTCAAAACAAAGTATATACTCAAATGTGTGTTCATCTAATAGTATATTTTGAAGCGAAATCAGTGGAATCTTTATAGAATATTCTTCGCAATTAGATTCCATTCCGTTCACATATTAGTGTTTGTGTTAATATTTAGATAGTGTAGATATTATGGGTTAATATTTGTTAATATGATATAGAATGAGTCGAGGTGTTTTGAAATTTTTGTTATTATTATTTTATATAATTGCACATTGTTACTAAAATATAGTGATATGTTTGTATTATGAAATTTTATTATATTATATATTTGTTTTCCGTGTAAATTTATTATAATTTAATTGATAAGTGATAATAAAGGTATTTATTATTAGTTATTTGTGAATGAATGTTAATTTATTAATATTATACAAATAAATTATGTCATTTTAATTAATTTATTAATGATTTGTATATATAGTTTTTTTTTTCATGTCAGAAGGCTTTAGATTTTAAGTTATTGACCTATTTCTTATGTCCAAGAAAGATGAGCTCTTAACTAATGAGAAATAATATTAGGATTTATTTTAAAAGTAAAAGGTCATTTCGACCTAGTTACTAGTTCAACCATATCAATTAAATGACTAGTAAATGATGATAGGAATCAATCTATAATAAACAACAAAGCATTTACTTTATAATGTATCTCAAGGTGCTAAAATTTAAAAAATGATATAAACTAATTAAATTATAATTTATTTTAAATTATATTATTATTATTAAAGAAAGGGGTATGAATATTTTATTAAAAAAGAAAGTTGGGATCCGACCTAAAACCATTACATTTATTCGTGATTGCCAATATCCCTTATGGATTTGAGATTTAGCATGGGGACTCAATCCAAACTTTCAAGCAAGAACTCCTTAATACAAAAAAATTATTAACTTTCCAACTAAACATTTTCCAAAATACCCCCAAGATCCAAATATATTTGCTTTACATTACTTATTGCTTATCGATTTGACTTTGACTCGCTTCTCGTTTCCCTTGGCAAGTTGTTTTTTCCCTTTTCCAACTTAGATCTAACCCGTGGTTTCTAGTGGGCCTATGGAGTTGCTCTTCTGAGTGTGGTCTTTGTTGTCTTTATCGGTTTTTCCATATGCTTGATCAGCCCAGGAAATTACATTTTCAGTTTCATTTCCTGAGTGATCCACTAGAGTTTGTTGACCTTGGTACTCTTTCTATAAATTTGGTGGGTCTTCTTTGACTTGCATTTCTTCTTGATTATATTTTACTTCTTTCTATGGGTCCTCTTTGACAATTGCCTTTTGACCTTCTTTTGCTTCCTCCTTATCCTAGGCCTCTTCTTCCTTGTATACAGTATAATGTTCAATCTAAGCACCTTCCCACCATTTGCACCTCCGGTTATTTTTCCAGACTATTATTCTATAGTCGCTTGGGGCAATTCTTGATTACATGTCATGTTTCATAACATGCTCAACATCAAAATGAAACATTTTCACAGTCAAACTTCTGAAGCCACACACAATCTAGAGCCGTTAGATTTATCTTGACAGGAAAACCTTTATTGAAATCCATCTCCATGCATATTCAAATATAAACCTTGAGAAATTGCCTAGTTTCTGAACTATAACAATAAAATTTCCCAATTACACTTCCAATAGAATTTAATGCAAGGAGATTCCAAAGATGCAGGGGAAGGTTTGGGAGCCTTACCAAAACTAGAGCTGAGGAGAATTTTGTTGTAATTGGATCAAAAGTACGGGACCAAGGTTATATGAAAATACCAATGCTTCCCCAAAACCAAGGCCCATAATCTCAAATAATCCTCTTACCCTTAGGGTTGTCAAAGACCACAACAACAAAAAACCCTGAGTGAGATGATAAATATTCAAATCATTAGATAATACAAATTTCAACGAATCAAAAATCCAGTTAAGGAGATTAGACAATCACGGCCAAAACATATTCAATCTACATTCCAAACCTTGTTTTGAAAAAAAAAATCACAGCTAAAAGTTTCATCCCCCAGGGGATAATCAAAGGCATGCACTTCTTGGACTGTTGGAAGAACATATCGAATTTCAACATGGCACTGTAGGAAACCTTAGCTTGATCTTCTTGAGAAGAGCTTGTTGACAAACTGCCATTCTAACAAAAGATATTGTCTTCTTCATTGGATCACAAATATTCACCATTTTTCAGGATGTGAGAGCCACACAATAGAGATCTATGAAGAGATCTGTGTGATCTGAGCATGGATCGACCGCCTAGGACAAAACCCTAGCCATTGTAGGGGTCTTCAAAGTTTCGTCCACTCTTGAAGATATCAATATCTTTCATCAACCATTTTATTAATATTTTTAAATTATTATTATTATTAAAAAGAATTAATATAGAACTTAAACATTTTTATTTATTTTTGAACTAGGTTAAGCCTAGATTGCGGCTAGCCCCAATGTTGGATAAAAGAATGATCTATCCACCTGTGGGATGATATCATTAGGATTGTGTGAAGCTTGGTCAAGCTTGGATGCCCCTTGGGATAATTTAATTCCCCCATTTAGGTGGCTCCCATCCTTAACCCTTCCCCATGAGATTTGAACATGTGACCTGGAGAGGACTAAACCCTACACCTCGTGGATAATATATAAGTTAAACATATATACATTTAAAAAAATATGGAACAAGATTCTAACTATGAGTGTTTATCTACACATTACCATGGAGATTCTTAATTTGTAAATATACTTTGTTATAATTCCATAGGTCAGTGTAATAGTTTATCAATTCGACATCCCTGAAAAACCGTAACTCAATTCATATGAAACTTGTTAATATGACAACTTTTTAATTAAAAGAATAAAAAATGCATAATTACCTTGGAGAGAAATTTGAATCTTTGATTTGGTATACTACTAAGAATATTCTAGAATATTTCGTGGAGATTAAATACCTATCATCCACTAATTAATTATTAATAATTAATTAAAATTATAAAAGCCCTATTCCAAAATAAGCATAATTATCAACATAAATATTTACAAAAAAAATATAACCAATATTTTTTATATTGATTACTAAAACTACTTATAGTAAAATTATACACTTTTTAATAACCTCTCACATTAAACCCAAAAATATCTAACCATTAAACCCCTCCACAAAACCAAATACTAGTATGAATAATATTTCCAATTACAACAAGACTTATAGCTGCTACACAACATAGTCCCTGTCTCTACCGCTATAGTTATTTAATTGACTAAAGGTTGTGCAGAGTGTGGAGAAAACTATGCACAATGAAAGCAAAAATATCTCTGCACAAAACTCTCCGCACAAACCTCTTCGCACAATAAAAGCTTTCCGCACAACCACCTTCACACACGCTTCCTCCGCACAACCACCTTTGCACACGTCCTCTAAATAGCTTCATCCACACAGTCACCTCCGCACAACCTCCTTTGTACACGCTTCCTCCACACAAAGCATCTAGGTAGCATGAGGTCTTTGGTTTGGGTTGACAATCGGGTGTGGATAATATGGTATTGGAAAATAAGAGATTTATTTGCATAATGAAAGCAAAAATATCTCCAAAAAAAAATCTCCACACAAAGCTCTTCACACAGTAAAATCTTTCCACACAGCCACCTTTGCACATGCTTCCTCCACACATGTGTCCTCTGAATAGCTCCATCTGCACAACCTCTGGCGTACATGCTTCCTCCACATAAACCATCTAGTTAACATGAGGTCTTTGGTTTGGGTTGATAATGGGGCGTGGATAATATGGTAGTGGAAAATAAGAGACTTGTTAGCACGAGTAGCTATGATACATAGTGTTGTTCGGATAGGCTAAAATGGGGGTGCTCTTATTGTAATTATTGAGACTATAATTATTATCAAAGAGAAGCCTAATGCTTCAAACACAAATTCAATTTAACCATATTAATTAAAGCTTAATGTTATTGCTTATAGTTGACGCTTAAATACACCACTACATTTTTTAATCAGTTTGATTGCATTAATCTAGAACATTATAAAACTTGAATCATAGGTACAAAATTTCAACCCATTGTGTCGGCCTCCGCAAAATGAACTTCCGCATAATGGCAATGCGGATGCGGAGGACTATGCCTTGTAGGGGCCACTAATCAGAACTCAGCTTGCGAATATTGAGTTGAAATTAAGCTCTTAAATATTTGAATATTTCAAACTTGGAGAACTCCCAAAGTAATGATTTTGTTTTGGATCTATTTGTATAATCACACATAAATTCAAGTCCTTGTCACACTGAATGATGTCACCTCCCATAGTAAATGTTACAACTGACTAGAGTAAATGCAATTAGTAGGAGCATTTCATCCCACAAATGCAAGTTTGTTGCTATACTTCCATCTACAGATTATAGGCATTATGTTACCCTCCTACAGATCAACCAAAATCCACTAGACTAGCCCACAAATTTTCATCGACATAATATGTTTTCCCTATGCCATTGTGTATGTCCCCAAAAAATGTATAAAGAATGTGAATGCTAGGATTTTGGTTATGGCATAATAGATCACTTTCATGGATATTTTCTTCAAATTAGGTATATGTGCAGAAATGTGGGGAAAGTCCCATTGTGCGGAGGAAGCTTTCAAGCACCTGCGTGTATGTAAAGGACCCCCATTTTTTGCAACAAGACCGAGACAAGTAGTGCACCTACAAGATATTAATGCAATAATCCATATTTATTGTTCACAATATTTTAGTTATAAGTCATGCAATTTTTTGTATTCCTGAATATCACTAGTCAATTGAGTAAAGGTTGAACTGTTATTGAATACAGCCCCTGTAACCACATCAATGTTTGGATCATTTAGCAGAAGATATTTTTATGGTTATCTTGCTAAAATTACACACATGTGTGGGAGTGCAGAGGAATCCCATTGTGCTGAGGAAGCTTTCAAGTTTTCATTATGCAGAGTTGTGGACTTCGTACCAAAGACTTTTGTATATTTTTTCTTGAGGAAGCTTGGAAGCTTTCTTTGTGTGTATCTTCGGACTTCGTATTGAAGTCTTTTACTAATGATATTTTAGTATTAAATAATGCATATTTGTTGTTCATAATAATGCCAAGGCAAGCGATTGACTGATATGATATGATTGCTAATATTTTAATTATAAATAATGCTTTCATTGTTAATATTTTAGTATTAAATAATCCACATTTGTCTTACAATATTTTAATTATAAATAATGTGTATCTTCGTATTCTCGAATATCAATTGAGGTTATGCGCTAAGCATAAGCTTTGTTTATGGTTAAGTTGTTGAAATTAAACAAATGTGTGAAAGTACAGAGGAAGTCCATTGTGCGGAGGAAGCTTTCAAGCTTTGATTCTACGAATGCTTGTATTCCGCACTAAATCCTTTTGTAGATTTTTTCTCAGAAGACATGCATGAGTGTTGAGTTTAACTGCCAAAAAGTTCAAAGATAACGTACAATATCAAATTTCATTTATAAAATTTAATACCGCATATTATACTCATTATTTGTGTAGTATAGCATTAGTGTTTATAACATATTTTATTACATAATTATTGTCTATTTTGCCAGGGTAGTTGCAAGGTGCAGTGTGACCTCAATGAAACACAATCATTGAAATCCCAAGCCCACATGAAAAAGGTTATTTCCAGTTGGGCAATGTAAAGTTATATTGTTATTAGTCACAAACGTTAGTCATAAAGCTTCAATTCCAAACCTATAAATAATGCACTAGCACATAGCTCGTGCAATATGCTACAAGCGAAGTGATAGTTATGTGAATCGACCTGATCTCATCTCTTCGATGTTAAACTCAATCTAGTTTGAATGCTATTTTTTTTACTAAATAGTTTCGGACTTATTTATATCATGTTGTGCTTGTATGAAAATGCAACATGAAAATGGATATTGTTATCTAGCCATAGTTTTTTGGTAATGTTCAGAGAAAAATGGAATTTGGCAATGCAATGATCTTGTAGGTTTTCTATATGCTGAAAGTTTTGTTAAATTGTTGTAGAGTTTACAATCGAAGCTTTCGTTGTGAAAAAATGCTTATAATATTATTGGAATGTTAGTTTTAAGCTTAACACAAAATGACATAAACCATATGAAATTAAAAACCGTTACCCAATTTACTTATTTTAGTGAACAAATTTTAGTTAAAATTTGGATAATGTGACAAAAGAAAAAAGGCATTCAAGTGGCGAATTGACATCTAGGATCTACAATTACTTTTGCAAAGTAAAAGCTAGCCAATAGCAAGGCAAGTCTACATAGTAAATGTGTTGGATATGCGTTACTTCGGTGAATAATTATAGAAAAGACTTTTATTTATTAGCAAAAGAGCTTTAATTAATAAAAATAAAATGTGGTTTATGATATTAATAAAATAATATCTCAATATCGATTTCTAAAGTGTGTAAGGTGGATTAATCAAAAACGTAATCGTGTTAATTGGACTATGTCAAATTAAAATTTAAGAAAAACATATATGATTTAAAGTAACAATTTTACAACAGTCTTTTCTAGGTAAAGACAAGGCAGATCAATACTATCCACATTGATAACGATTATTGGTTACTTGATACCATTAAAATCAACAATAGTTAAATGTTGTTGTTGTTGTTGTTTTTTTTTTAAGAACTTAGATGTCAAATCGTGATTTAGATGACTTATTACCTTTGACGTATTATATATACACTTGATGCTTGTAAAAACAAATTCTCAATATTCGTTTTATTCTAGACTAGTTATTAGGTTATAAACATTCGACTTACTTTGTTGTTCTAAAACTGTTAAGTATTTTAAGGTTTTGCTTTATAATTTGTCTATTGTTTTTTGCATTTGTTACTAACAACAAAGAAATGGCCCAAATAAATAAAGGTAGGGGCACAGAGGAAGAGATACATGCAAGCAATAAAGATACCTTAATGCTTAGCAAAGATATTTCAATGCTAATGGATAAAATACAAGAACTTTAGAAAATGTTTAGGTGCCTCGAAGATGAACTAGATACCATAAGAACATTGTTAGAAGAACTATTGCAAAACATGAACAAAAGAATCAGTTCTCGATTCTAGCAACAAAATATGTACAAGCATTAATGTGCTTAAATAATGCTTAATTAGTAAAGAAATCACCACCAATTTTTGCTATTTGCTAATATATTGTAAAATTGTCCCCATAGTTCAAACAAAAAAACATATTGATCTACTCTAGATTACATATCTATGTATAAATGCAATATGTTTTATAAGTTATATTGTAATCTTGGTTATTCAATCTAAAAACTCATTTGAACTTTGTATGATAATGACTTATTTAGATATTTGTTTACATCTTGAACGGAATAGATGTTCAAATAGAAAAAAATATTGGATTGGTCGACACTGTAAACAAAGGAAATCGATTGTAAAGTATTGTCATAGAAAATTGCAATGGAACCAACTTGTAATATTTCCTGAGTAGTTATAGAACTTACAAATTTGATAAATCAAGAAAACAATGTAAGAAACGAGACTACAAAAGAAGAAGAAGGGCATATCCTGGTACAAAACATAGAGCCAAAACAAAACCAGTTCATTGGATTACGTTTATGTACAATGTCATACTAGCATTTGCATTGGTAGAAATAATTGTTGTGTTTGTTTCGATGATTACATTGTTAATCTTGTTCCCATGAGTATAGTATATTGATTGATAATGGGAAATTAGATTCCAAATATAGAGTAAAATGAAAGAGTTGTTTGACAAAAAATATCATTTCCTTAATTAGAAACATTGAGCCAATATTAGGATGCTTCACAATGTAAGGAACAAACATTATGTTGTTAACGAATTTCTTAACAACGTAAACAAAGAAAGTTGTCATAGTGTATGTACAACTACGTTTTGATGATATATTGTAAATGTACCACGCATCTCGAAGTTGGTCTAGATTTCAATAGCATCCATTTAGTCTGCAAAATATTGGTCGTAGGAATCTTTTTCATAGTACACGTAATACTATTTCCAATTTGACGCGCCTCATAATACATTATTTTTCAATTTTACCACTTGCATGTATTATGCAGTTTAAGCGATGAAAATAAAGAAAGCGAGAGTCTTGCTTGCAAGCGTTGCATTAAAGCATACTTTTGTTCATAGTTCTAGTAGTTGTAATTGGAGTACTACATATGGCACATACAATTTAGAATGGGTTCGTGTATATGCTAACCACTCTCAAGTATCCTTGAAAATGTTGTAAAATTGATAAAGAAAACAGATGCTTAGTAACACGAAATAAAATGTCTTTTTTATTTTGTGTTCTTTGTCCATGTCTATTTAAACAATATGATATAACTTACTGTGCATATGCCTCATGGCGAGGAAAGTAGGTTTATTAGATCGTCAGCTATTTTTTTCATGTTCAATGCACATATGAATGTTGACTGTGAAGTACGAAAAACTCTTTCTTATTTTTTAACTATATATTTTTAGCAAGATCAACAGGAAAAAAACATTTTGTTGCCAATCTCTTTGAAATGAAACACATACTAGAACAAGTTTATCGTGCACTTGAACCAGTAACATATGCAACACTTGTAAAATAATATATGAAAATCGTAATTTGTATATCAATGGCATAGACTGGACTTCGTTTTTCCTAGTCATGAGCATTGAATTGAAATAAGTTTCTTTTTTTTTTTAGAAAAAAGGAGAGAAAATAATAGAAAAACAAAGGGGAAAAAACATAAAAGAATAGAAAGACAAAGGGGAAAACAAGAGAAAAAGGAAGAAAAAAGAAATATGATACAAAGTTAACTTGATGTGCGTAAAAGCACCTATTTGCATTTATTTCTTCGCTGGTTTCCGTTGTTTTTGTTGTTTGTTGTGATATTTGTTTCTATGGTACTGCTCAATGCTATCTCTACATTGTTGTCGATCTCTACTATGACATCATTTGAATTTAATAACTTTTGCCTATTCACAAATATTACACTGAAATCATTGTTTAAAATGATAGTATAATTAAAACTAAGTAAGAATTGTTTAATGAAAACAAAATATGATAAAGTAAAGTCATTACTAGTGTACAAATATTCTAGATAGAGTTTAGTTTTAGCAAATACAAAAGTTTTATAGAAATGTTCAAAGTACTTTTTCCCTTATAATTGTTGTCATGGATCTGAATCTCTAACTGTCATATGCTTCTTGGAAATTTAAAAAGATTTGCTTTTAGTTATAGTACACTAAAAAATATGGCTGAAAAGCAACGGGGGCAAAAAAACACACACACATAGTTGCATTGTGTAATGCAAGTATAATCAAAATACCATAAATAAAACAGAAACATACCTCTTAGAAGAGTTATCATTGTACTTAACAATATTTGTTACGCTTGTATTCATTACCATTGCTATAACGGTATGAGTTTGTTCAAATATACAAAAAGAAGAAAAAAAAGAGTTTCTAATTCCATAGCACAAAAGTACTTTGGAAATATCACATTAAATAGTATTTGAACTTTGTATATCATTGCCATATGATTGTACCATATATTGTATAAATGTTCTTAGTACTCGCATATAGAACTAATAGTGCATTATTAACCTGTCAATAATCCTACATGTTTTGCACTTTCGTTCTAAATGATAGTAGCTCACGGTGTGCAACTACCAGAACAATATTGTACAACCTAGACGAGGATTCTATTTGTAACCACCTCCTCTAAAAACTGGTTTGACATGCATTCCTTACATGTATGCTAGAAAGAATACATGATGCACCTGGGGAATTCTTCTACAGATAACACAACCAAAATTAATTGCTAGTATTGTGATGTTAGCATATAAATATTAAACATATATATAGATACTTAACAAAGTTGGATTGATAGATAGCAAAAATTGTAATAATAATAATAATAATAGAAACTAATTGAAAGTCATCAGATTTTGACTACGAATGTTTAAGTTTAATGTCTTCCTCTAAAAAACAAAGAAAAGAATCAACAACACGTGTCCCTAAATGCTTAATTTTTTTACATGGTTTGAAATAAATGATTGATCGGTAAATATGATTAATTTCATCAATTAAATGAAACATTAAAGCTATAGTTTCAATAATGTCATCACCAAAGTGGAAATTTGTAAAAGTAAAATTCATTTGTTACTTAACTCCACAATCGATGCTAAGAAATAAACCTTAATTAAAAATAGAAAACACATATGCTTCCAATATAACACAAATGCACATTTGCCACATTTCACAACAAATCCATTGTGCGCAAAAATATTACAGATTAACATTAATAGTTTAAAAATAATTTCCCTATGCACAACTCATTCTTCCACACAAACCCACAATATAAACCTCGCACAATGAAAATTAGCAACATTAATCATTATGTTCTCCCGCACATAGCTCGTTCTCTAAAAAGAATCATAGCTTTAAAGCAAATCTCTATGCAACTATTTTCTTGCACATACTTCGTACTCCTCATAGTAAAAGCTCTGCACAAATAAAGATTTTAACATTAATTTTGTCATTGCTGAATAAAGTTCCCTATGCACCCCCATTCTCCTACACATATGTGGAGTAGATGACATTGTAGGTGCGGAAAAATGGAGATGAAGATCAAGAAGTGCTTATGCGAAACAATTTCTCATATTATTCCTCGACCAACTAGTTTGAG
The DNA here is from genome assembly GCA_000404065.3 of Pinus taeda. Lineage (NCBI taxonomy): Eukaryota > Viridiplantae > Streptophyta > Pinopsida > Pinales > Pinaceae > Pinus > Pinus taeda. Next base: position 92,521 of record APFE030163812.1, read on the forward strand.
ACTCATTTCCATTATGGTGTGCTTATATGAAGTTGCAACATGGAAATGCATAATCAGTTTGCTTGAATTGTGATTTGCGGAGTTCTTTTTACTGTTAACTTTTTGATAATATTCAGGGCAAGATGATTTTGTCACAATGTAATTTTTATGTTTCTTCAATTAGTGTTTTCCTGTGTAGAAATGTAGGCCACCCACATGCATATTGCAAAGCGCGCTCCACAAAATCTAATAATAATAAAATAAGCATCGTTCTTGCACCAAAGTGCTAATCAAGCTTTCAAGTTTCATTGTACGAACCACCACAGTCCGCACAACCTACCAATATCAACTTGCAAATGCACTAACTCCAAAAGAGTTGAAAACACATTACAATTAAAACATGCCTCCGCACTTGTGTCATTCCGTAGAAATTCCGTAAATCCTTTATTCCACACATGCATTTGTTGTCTGCATAGCCTCCGCACATGCACAACCACCTCCAGATAGTTTCGTCTGCACAACTACTTCTAGACTCAATGATGCCCTTCTGTTAGTCATTGACATTTGAAACTGATATTAATAAATGTGGGTCCTAGATATTGTGGGAAATAAGAATTTGTTACGAAATATGTTCCTAAACAAGAACCAAATAAGAGATTTGTATATTTATTATTTTAATAAATATTGCACAAAGAATTTGTCCTCCATACATGCTACCTGTGAGCATCTATTATCCCTCCACACCTCCCTCTTTCCGCACAAATTCCACGCATGCATTTGTTCTCCACATAGCCTCCACACACGCAAAACCACATCTGTACAACTTCATCCGCACAATTACTTCCGCACTCAATAATGCCCTTAGTCATTGACATTCAGCTGATATTAAGTTATGATCATATGTTGTAAAATACTTCCTTAAATAAGAAATAAAAAAGGGATTTGTATATTTATTATTTTAATAAAACTTGCACAAAACTTTTGCATAACATCTTCGCACACAACCATCTCCGCACAGCTAATTTTGCAATCAATAACGCCATTCGATTAGTCATTGACATTCAAAAATCCGCATATGCTACCTCCGAACAACGAGCTCCACACAACCACCTTCGCACAACTCCATCTGCACAACTACTTCCATAGTTGCAAAAAACATTCCTGAATAATAATTAAAAAAGAGACTTGTATATTTATTATTTTAATAAGCCTTTCATAAAGCCTTATGCACAACACTTCTTCTTCACACGAATTGAAAACATAGTTTATTTAACACCCTTGTCTATGCAAAAGAAACCCTAGCTCTCTCGCACACACTCCTTAATAATACTGGTCATGATGCAAAAAAAAACTTGCATATGCTACCTCTGAACAGCGAGCTCCACACAACCACCTTCGCACAACTCCATTTGCATAGCTACTTCCGTAATTGCAAAAAGCATTCCTAAATAATAATTAAAAAAGAGACTTGTATATTTATTATTTTAACAAGCCTTGCATAAAGCCTTATGCACAACACTTCTTCTTCACACAAATTGAAAACATAGTTTATTTAACACCCTCGTCTATGCAAAAGAAACCCTAGCTCTCTCAACACACTCCTTAACAATACCCGCCGTGATACAAAATAAAACTTGCAACCACATCAATTATTGCATCATTGACTAGAGCACTAACATAACACTTGTAGAAATTACAATGTAGTTTTTCAACTGCTCATGAAGTTTTAATCAAAATCACAAGACACAAACCTAGTCTACTGCTGTGTGGAAAATAATTCACAATCTAGAACAAAAATCTGAGACATGTAATAAGAAATCACACACATGCAAATAGTATTTTACTTGGGGAAAGAAATCTGCTGAAAACCGCAATGCCTTCTTGCATTAATATGATGAATAAAGGTGTATTATAATTGCTTTGCTAAACTGATCACAACTTGAAAGTGCATAACCTATCTCTCTGCTCAATGAGAAGCTCTGACCTAGACTTAGTCAATTTCTACCTTTGGTTGAGCTCTTATTTCCTTGTGTTGTTCCTTGAGAAATTAGCCCCCTATTATTTAGAAATTTCTCCAAAATGGATTGTGCAAATCCTTAGGTTGATAATCTTACTACATGCAGCACATGTGCACTCAATACTTGTCTACAACTGATGTTACACTGCCTAGGAATCTCCACCAAGCCCAGGGAACTTGAATTCTCTACATGCACCAGCTATTTTGGGTTGATTGATTAGTTAACTCGTTGATCACTGAGTTTGAATGAAGTCCCACTGCTTAACTGACCTTCCACTATTTTCTACAAAAGTTGGAACTAGTTTAACTCAAAATAACCTGAGATAACTGAACTTAATTGCTACAAATTAGCAATCACACATGTTGAACTGAACTCTAACTCCTCCAACTCGAATTTACTGAGTAAAATAGGTGACATAAGCCATGTCACCTAAGTTAACTGCATCCAAGTTGTTTGTTGATGTGAAAAATCGAATTTTCTCAATTTAATCAAGGAAAAATCAAATTGAGAATTTCTTGTTGCATTTTTCAACACTCCCTCTCAACAAGAAATGGATTATGAACCACCTGTATCCTGCACCTATGGAACTCGAACTTCCCTCTTGACAAGGCCTTTGTCAAAATGTCAACATCTTGTTCCTTTGTTGGAATGTACTGCAACAACAATATTTGCCTCTACACGCAGTCCCATAAATGGTGATACCAGATATCTATATGCTTGGATTGATCGTGAAAAACATGATTCTCAGAGAGCTTTATGCAACTCTGCTTATCACAATAGATCACAGTTGGATCCATCATCTGACCAAACAATCCAACACATATCTTTCTCATCCAGATTGCCTCACATGTTGCTTGAATTGCAGCCATGTATTCTGCTTCTATTGAGCTTAGCACCACAGATATTTGCTTCCTGTTGTACTATGAAATAATTGCGAACCAAACACTGAAAATTCCACTTGATGTACTCTTTTGTTATGATGGACTCCCCACTCAATTTGCATCTGTGAAGCCACACAACTTCACTCCCTATGTTATTTTGTACCATAATCGAAACTGGGTAGTGCCTCTGAGGTATTGTAAAACATGTTTAACTTCCTTACAAAATAATTTGGTTGGCCTAACCATAGCTTGGATTAGTAGGTTGAATGCATAACACATATCTGGTCATGTGCTCACAAGATACATCAGTGAACCCACTAGTTGTCGATAAATAGTATCATCCACTTCCTCACCTGAAGTGGCATCCTACTTCCTCCAGTTGGTCGTTGGATGTATCTCCATGGGTTTGCAACTGTCCATGCGGAATATTTGTAGTATCTCATTTGCATACTTTCCTTGAGACATAAATAGTTTCCCATCACCTTGCCATACTTCCAACCCAAGGAAGTAGTGCATGAGACCCATATCCTTCATATCAAATTCCCTTGCAAGATCTGATCAGCTAATCAAATCATCAAAATATAAGACAATAATAAGCAATTTACCTTCTACCAAGAGATTATAAAGGTTTACATCTGCCTCACTTTTGGTGAAGCCCAAACCGGTGAGATAGTTATCGATCCTGGTGTACCAAGCACGGGGTGCTTGTTTGAGACCATAGAATGCTCGCTTGAGTCTACACACATGAGACTCTCGATCAAAAGTCTCAAAGCCTTCTAGTTTCTCAATGTACACCCCCTTCTCAATAACCCCATTGCGAAATGTTGTTTTTACATCCATATGGTGGATCTTCCACCCCATCTGTGCAACTAGAGCAAGAATTGATCTAATGGATGAGTACGTTGCTACAAGAGCAAAGGTATCCTCATAATCAATTCCTTCAACTTGATAATATCCCTTGGCCACAAATCTGGCCTTATACTTCTCTATGCTTTTGTATGTTACCTACTTCACCTTGAAGATACATCTTGAACCCACTACTGATTTATCTGCTGGTCTTGAGACCACTTCCCAAACATTGTTCTTTACAATGGATTTGTATTCCTCCACCATTGCATCAACCCATACAGGTTGCTCTACTGCTTCCTCGAAAGAGGATGGCTCAGTCTCTACAAGCTCAGTCATTAGAGCCATGTAGCCAGCGTACCGATCATGTTACTTTCTCTTCTTGCACGAATTTGAAGGAGCATCCACATTCTCCCTCGCATCTTGCACACAAATCTCAGCTTCCTTGGTTATTTCCGTGCCTTCTCTAAATGGTTCTGCTTGAGTGGTTGTCTCCACTCTTTGCTCCTCAATTTGTGGCTTCTCCATAACTTACTGAGGTTCCTCCTTTGGAGCTATAAGCTCCTCCTCTGGTGGGATCTGTAGCTCCCTCTCAATAGAGCACCACATTTCTTTCTCCTCATTAAAATTTGCATCCCTTTGCATAACTGTCATTCTGAGGGATGGAATGTACACATAGCAGTTGTGGGAAGTTTCTGTGTAACCCACAAATAACCCCAATTTTTTTGTTGAATCTAGCTTCTTCCTTGATTCTTTGGAGACATGGCAACAAATAAAGGCTCCAAAAATCCCGAAGTGTGACACATCCGACTTTCTCCTCAAGAAAGCCTCCTCTGGTGTAATCACATCGAGAATCCTATGAGAACTTTGGTTCTACAAATATACTATTGTGTTTCCTACCTCTACCTCGAGCCACAAGTGTAGAGGTAGGCCTTGGTCTTGCAACATCACCGTCGTTGATCCCACAATGCTACAGTTCTTTCTCTTAGCCACCTCATTCTGCTGTGGGTTGTGGGGTGATATCAACTCTCATAGAATGCTTTCTTCTGCACATAAATTTTTAAATTTTTTCGACACGTACTCACCTCCATTATCGCTCCTGAGATCCTTCACCTTCTTGTCAATTTCTCTCTCAACCATTGCCTTGAATTCTATAAACTTGGAGAATGTCTCATCTTTCTTCCGCATGAAGAAGATCTAACACTTCCGTGAGAAGTCATCAATAAAAATGACAAAATATTTGTGTCTGGTAGTGGAGGATGTCAAGAAAGGTCCACAGACATTAGAGTGGGTCCTTTTAAGGACTGCATGTGCTTTGTTGTCCTGATCATGTAATGTGGATTTTGTGTAGTTCCCCAAAGTACATCCTTTCCATACATCCTGCTGCTCAAGTGCTCCTTTGGGGAGGCCTGTGGTTGTCTGCTGCATACTCTTTAGGGTGCCACGATGCAAATGACCAAGTATTTTGTGCCAAAGTTCATCGACATCGTGGCTCTACACCTTCTCCACCTTTGTGCTTAATGCAACATAGTCTTCCACATCTATCTTATACAAGTTATTCACACAAACCCTGATATGCTTCACCTTTCCCATTGATCCAGGAGGATCTTGTCAGTCTAGAATGAGCAGAGCCTTCAGTGTTCAACATCGAAGTGATCACCAAATGATCACTGGTCGATGAGGTCTTGAACTTTATTAGTTTCGCCAATTTCGTTGTCAGCCTTCAATGTCCGGTATCTTCAGCTTCAACGGTAATGTTATGGTTGTCCAGTGTTGGTTATCATGATGATATGGTTTTATACCTGGTTGTCGAGATGTGCGTGTCGTCGGGGTTTGGTTGTCAAAGAGGGAATATGTATCGTCATGTGGGGTTATGTCACATTGTGACAATCTGATGTACATGGGTTTTTGTATCTAAACCAAAGAGATGCTTTAAGTTCTAAAAATAGACCTAAAATATTTACTTAAACCTATGTGACTAAAACCTATGCTAAAGTCCTAACACTAAGCGATGGTGTCAAACCCTAGTACTAAACATATGACATAAAACATTATTAAAACCCTAAAAAACCTATGTCTTGGATCATATTGCATACTTTACATTGTAAAACATTACAAAACCATATAAAACACCCACAAGTCCCTAACCACATGTTTAGACCGCGTCGAAACCGCAAGCGTGTGAACATAAGGTGGCAGACCACACAGACAGAAGGTTAGTCTCCACCATTTGGGTTGATAGTTGTGGTCAGGGTTATCTGACATGTGAACAACTCTGCAAACCATGGTGGGGAGACCGTGTCGGAACCTCCTGAATATCCGCCAATTGTCATCACGCATGAGAACAGTCAAGGTGAGTCACTAGAATCGTCGGCCTGGAGGTTACCACAATCAGTCTATCTCACCTAATCACATGCGTTGTTTGCGCTTCCTCCGTCTGGTTAGCTAGCCGCTAACAGGTTCGGGCTAAATTAAAGTTCTAAAGTGGGTTTTCAGTTGCAGTTTTTGTTAAATTAATTAAAACAAGTGGTGAATGTCACATTTGACATTAACTCAATAACCAAAAACCCTAAATTAACCCTAAGGAGCAGCTGTTTCATTCCTAAACTCTGCAAGAGGGAGTTTGAATGCATTTGGAGGGTTATAAAGGCAGTTTGGTGCTTTGAAGATAAGGAAGAGTGGTTTTGAGTTTTGTATGCAGATTCTGGAGGATATAGGCTGTTTTGTTTTCAGTGTAACATGAGCATCAGGAGTCAGAATTAGGAACCGAGATAGGCGTTGGAAAGATAATTCATAGAGCTTTCTTGTGACAGTGACTAGAAGTGCCTACATACACGATCAATCTGGTTAATTTTCTGTGTTATTGACCCCCTCAGATTTAATCCTAATAAAGCGATCGCCCATCTTGAAAGCGGACCCGAAGACATAGTCCATCAGGGATGAACTTCATAATCAATCTTGTTGTCTGGTATCACTGTGTTTTTTATTGTTTTTCACTTATGTTTACATCTTTCTTATGTTTCTCATCTGTCGTGAAGTCTTTCCTTTTCAATCGATTCTCATGGTTAAAGCACTTTAAGTTAACATTCAGTTCACTGTTGGCATTAATTAATTATACTTCAGTTTAACATATGATAATTTTACATCACATAATTTGGTATTAGAGCAGGTTGCGTTTGTAGAATTTGCCAGTGAATGTTAAATAGGTCAAAGTCGCAACGTGGAGGGAATCCTCGAGGAGATTGATTCAAAGATTGGAAAGCAAAGAGTCACTCATAAGAGGACCATGATAGGATCTGATGCAGGTGAAAATCTAGAAACTAAGATGAGCGAGGAACAATTTCAACAAGCATTCTTGAGTATGCAGCAGATGTTGGGAGAATTTTACGAAGATAAGAAGGTGAGAGATGCAGCTTCTTCTTTAAAGACTTCAAAGAAGGACAAAGGTAAAGGCAAGGCTGGTAAACCTCCTTCACCTCCATCATCTCCATCATCATCATCTTCTTCTTCTTCTTCCAGTGCAGAATATGAAATAGAAATTAAACCTAAGAAAACATCTCTTTTGAAACTTAATGTAAAATTTGAGTTACTTATTTATGATGGCGAAATGAATCCCGAAAAGCTCGATAACTGGATTACGCAGTTAGAAGTGTATTGTTGTATTCAGAACATTTCTGATGATAAAATGAAAATTCAGTTAGCTACACTTAAAATGGGGGGAACAAATTTAATTTGGTGGGAAAGTAAAACTCAACTAGATGTAAAGCGGGAAGTTAAAGTCATCTCTTCATGGTCTAAGTTTTTAAAAGCTCTTAGGAAACAATTTTATCCTTTAGGATACATGCAACAAATTGTTATTGATTGGTAGCACTTGCGGCAAGGTAAAGGGAAAAGTGTTCAGGATTTTACTCAAGAGTTCATAAAGAAAGCATTGGCGCTTGGTATTTCATTGGATACATGTGAAACTTTATTAGAATACATTGGCAGTTTACATTCATATTTGCATCATACATTATTGATGTTTAATCCTAATGATTTTGATGAAGTGTGCGTTCAAGCCATAGATATTGAATCAGGTCGCAGACCATTCAAGTTTTCACTACAATCATCCAAAGAGTTGGAAATCAAGGATTCCAATGGCAGTAAAGGGAAGAAAAATTCGAAGAGAAAGAAATCAACGATAGCTTAGAAGGAAACACCTACTTGTTCTCATTGCCAGAGAATCGGTCATGATGAATCTAGGTGTTGGAAACTTCATCCGGAACTTAAGCCCAAAAGGTTCCTTAAGGAGAAGGATGAAAAGAAAGCAATTGCAGCAATCCAACAAGATCTAGGTTTCAATTCAGGTGATGAAAGGAGGATAACTGCCATAGTTTCGACAGGTAAAACTTCTGACATTGGTTAAAGTTCGAATACTATTGCATCTTCATCAAACATAAATCCTTCAAATGAGGATAAAAGAGTTGAATTATTTAACATAAGGATAACTTCTAAGCACACAAAAATAGATACAATGTTTGACAGTGGATCACAGGCCAATTTAATATCTGAATATTTAGTTAAGAACTTGGGTTTGGAGACATGGAATCATCCAAGACCTCACCCATTAGGATGGCTAAATAAATAAACTCAGATAAAAGTCACAAAACAATGTCGATTAAGATTTGCCATTACAGCTAATTACATTGATGAAGTGGAATTAGATGTGGTTCCAGTAGACATATGTGGAGTTGTCTTAGGAAGCCCTGTTCTTTATGATCGTGATGCAATGTTTTATAGGAAAGAGCATAAATATCACCTTAAGAAAGATGGGGTTGAATTTATTGCTAGGGCACATCAAAGTAAAAATCACTTGAATTTAGTTGTTTCTAATTAGATGAAGCGATTAATAAGTTCAAATAAGAGATTTGTAATCATGTGTGTAAAGGAGCAACATAAGAATCGACATGATGTTTGTTCATGTTATGAGTCTCAACTTAAAGATAATTTTATCAAAGAGGTAGAAACTTTTTCAATTCTATTTAAAGAACCCAAACATCTTACTCATAAGCAGGGAATACAACATGAGTTACAGTTGATGTCCAAATCTTCTCTTCCGAATGTCAGAATGAATCAATTCAGTCCAAGTTTGGAAGTTATCAGTTACAGGGATGCAAGTCAGTATTGGGGAAAGTCAATGTTAAATGTATCTTGTATCATGTCACCATCTCGTGTTTCAAACAATTTGGAAGCCTCTTTTCAAGTGGAAAGGGAAGCCCATTTGTTTTCATATCAAATCCTTGTCTGATGCAGGAGCATTCAGGCCTAGTCAGCAATGTGATGGAATAATCACATGTTGTGACTAACAAGGGGTTGGAAGACAAGAGATTAGTTAATTTTATTTATTTAAATGTATGAGAGTGGTTTATTTATTGAAAAATATGAGAAAAGGGCATAGTGGCTGATTGATCATCCCTATGTGGAGATTAGGGCAAACAGTTAGATTTATTTGGTTTGAATAGAATATGAGAAATTTAAAAGCTTGATTTAGCATTTGTTTAGAAAAGAGTGGAGTTGAAGAGGTTCTTTAGGAGGGACTGAGAGATTTCTGGATCTAAACCAGAATTGAATCATGAATCCACTTTTGTATAAATTGTGATCTTTTTGTATAATTCAGAGGTTGGATAGGGTAGCGAGAGAAAGGATAGAGAGGTTAGATAGGTTAGCTAGAGATTTGAGAGAAGCCATAAAGGAGGGAGCGAGGATTTCAAGATTGAAACAAAGCCTTTTATCAATGTAATCGAGCCAGAGGGTCGAGACTTTGTAGAACTTTATTATATTGAACAAATGGTTCACTGTGTGTTAATGGACCGTTTCTATTGAAATCCTTCGCTAGTCTCTATATATATTGTTGCCTGCGGAACAACTGAAGCATTCTTCTCTGTTTTATTCCTTAAGTTATGAATCACAACAATAAAGCATAATTGGGCCCTTATTGTTATAAATATAGCTGAGCGTTTCAAATATATCATAGCTTACTGTTATATATGAAAGTCATGCGTGGAAATAGAGTATAGAGAAGAATCGGTTCAACGTAGATTTCATTAAAACCAAGCGAGATCAAGACAAGAGGACATAGATGTGAGAAGGAACAATGGCGGTTGGATGTCTAAGATTGTTATATACCTAGGGGGGATAATATGGGGTACAAAGGGAGGTACCCAAGGTAATAATGTAATAATGGGATGGGCCATAGTAATAAATAAGGTGGTTAACCCATATCATGTAAGGGACCACAAGTAGTTAGTAATAATGTAATGGGCCCATGGTATTAGTCGATGGTATGAGGGAACCATGGTAATGATCCATGGTATTATATGTATGAGGCCTATATAGAGGCTAGAGACTCCACATGGAGAGAGGTGAAGGAATAAGTCAAGGAATATTGTATGAACATACATATGGCTTGTGGAGTGTTCTCCTTCCTTAAGGAGTGAATGTATGGTGTTGCCCTACCTTAAGGGTTTTGATATTAATAAAGAGAAACATTCTATCTATTTCGATCTTATTCTTCTTGGGTTTATTTCTATTATCATATATTTTTGGGTGAGAGCTATAACAAGTGGTATCGGATCTCTCCACTTTTTTGTCCAAGAAAGTGCTCTGATACCACTTGTTATAGCTTTGATACCACTTGTTATAGATCTAACCTGGAAATATTATAGATCTGATATGAAAATATAAGACAATGAAAATAAACCCAGAAACAATAAGAGAGAAATAGATAGAAATTCTTCTTTATTGATCTCAAAACCCTTGAGGTAAGGCAACACCATAAATTCACTCCTTAAGGAAGGAGAACACTCCACAAGCCATATGTATGTTCATACAATATTCCTTGACTTATTCCTTCACCTCTCTCCATGTGGAGTCTCTAGCCTCTATATAGGCCTCATACATACAATACCATGGATCATTACGATGGTTCCCTCATACCATCGACTAATACCATGGGCCCATTACATTATTACTAACTACTTGTGGTCCCTTACATGATATGGGTTAACCACCTTATTTATTACTATGGCCCATCCCATTATTACATTATTACCTTGGGTACCTCCCTTGGTACCCCACATTATCCCCCCTAGGCATATAACATTTTGACAACTATTATAACCCCCTTTATGAATAAACATGTTAACATATTATTTTCCTATTGAAGCCCTTATCTATGACACAATTCAAATTTATTGGGCCACAACATTTGGCATATCATGCCATATATTTTTTAGTACAACACATGAAGGTTTTCAACTGTTTCAAACCGAAAGTGAAATGAATCGTGACACATGTCATTGTTTTTTGATACGCATTTATACTGAGAGGAGGAGGTGAATCATTATAATATTTTTTTTCACAATTTAAATCATTCAATCACAATAAGACATCAATCACGTGAGAGCACTAAACAAAAGATACACATGGAAACCCATCCAGAAGAACACCATAAGATTTTTGATTAATTTATCTATGTAAGCACCAACCTAATACTATAATATTTGTAGGCACTCACCTATGGGAGACGCCAATCACCTTAGATTTGCAAGCACCAACTTAGCAAAAACACCAATCCACTCATATTTGTAAGCACAAGCTTGCCCAAAACACCAATCCCCTTGGATTTTCCTATCCAATCCAATTTTCCCTCACAAATCCCTTTTTCATCACATTTTAGACTACATCAACAATCACTCTAATTAATTTTCCTCATTAGCTCTAATTAATTTTCCTCATTAAGACATCTTGATCTCTAATCTTTCTTTCTTTCTTCTCTTTATTGTAGCAATATCAAATCATTCGTGGTTTGCTAGCATTTTGGCACACTACACGAAAATACAGTCCGCTTTGCACTTCATTGCTCAATCCCACAGTTTTACTGCCTGAGATCTCACACTGCTCATTTCCCTAGTCACGCACTGCTCACGCACATGCCTCCTCATTACGCATTTATTCATTCATCCACATTATTCTTCAATATTGTACACATATTTATAGATTGTGCCAGTTTTAGTTTGTCATTACTTGTATAACGCTCTTTACTATAAAGAAATAATCAATTTAGAATTCATACATCAACTTATCAATAAACAATTTATATAATTTTAAATTGCAATTATTTATTTACAGAATTTGCTTATAGGGAAAACATCATATATAATTATTTTAAAATTTCACATTAATGTTATTGAGTTTAGAGGTGCTCTCCAACTCATTATATATAAAATGTTATAATATCATGTTGTATACTATATAAACATTTTGATTTGGTCAATTTTAAAGTAAAATAAAATATAAGTAAAATATATTAAAAAGATGAAAATAAGTATTAAAAATAAAATTGAAGCAAATTGATTAATTTTGGAAGTCAGAGTTTTGAAATCATAGTTTTTCTCATTTATATATATATATATATATATATCTCAAGTTTAACCCATAAATTTTATGGATTTTATAAAGTGTCAAAATCAACGTCTTAAAGAAAAAAATCACATTTACGAAAACTTGAATCGCTTCACAAAAAGTTTTAAATAAATCCAAAATGAAATAATTTCTAATTACTAATTAATTAATTCATTATTTTATTTCGCAGAAATACTTACCCTCCTTTATTACAAAAATATAATTTTCATTTATAAAACTGAAAAAAACTTTTTAACAATGTATCGAAATATTATATCTTTTAAATATAAATTACACTATAAAAAAAAGTCATCTTTAAACCTCAATGGATTTTAAAATTACACATTGAAGATATATGTACCGAAGTCTTGTGAAGAATATGAAAGTGAGAGGAGTTTTACGGAAGTCTTACAAAGAATATTAAAGTACGAAGCGTTGATTCGTAGGTTGTATTAATGGATTTTTCTACGCACGCGTTGAGTTCACGGTGATTGGATTTTGGTGACTCTTATTTTTATTTTTTAATTTAAAATTATGAGAGTTTGAATTTTTTTAAGGAGTTTTTTTAGTTTGATTTTTAGAAGTTTTTAGGGTTAGTTTTTTTTTTAAAATTTTCTAAAATTTGGTAGAAATTTATTGAAATCACAAATTTTATTGGTAATTCTGTGTAATGGAAGTGCTCTAAAGGTTTTCAAGACTGCTGAATCGATATATACAATAAAAAAACTAATTTAAGTAACACAAATCAAAATTTCAGCTCAATTTTTTCTACCAAATTCTAACGCAGGAAAATTCTAAAATTCTAAAAAAACAGCTCCACATTTTAATAGTGAAATAAATTTAAAACATCTCAAATTTAAAATTTAATAGTTATAACTTAAATTTCTTTAAAAAAACAAAATTGACCTACAAACCAATTTTCAGCAACAAAATGATTACCTATTTAAAACTACACTCTCTTAAAAAGAAGTCACGTCCGTTCTGTCGTAGGCTGTCTCTAATTATAGCATGACCATCCGTGACGATATATAGATATGTCACCAAATTGAGATGTCTAGCGTTAACCAGGAGAATAGGGCTACCTGCGGTTATTAACTCTTAAAATTTTTTAAAATCAAATTTATTCTTCTGGAAAAATTGTCGAAGTGGATAAATTTTGTAAAATCGCGATTGAATATCAACCAAAAGAATATATCTATAAGATTTCCTTTATTGAAAAAATTTAAAACATTTTAAAATTTTACACAAATAAAAATAAAAGATGTTATATTAATTTTTTAAATAAAAATTAATTTGAAATGAAAATAAAAACTTGAAATTTTTATAAATTCTTTTAAATATAGGTAAAATATTTTAAATAAGAATAAAAAATAACTTGAAGTGAAAATATAACTT
>APFE030163812.1:106101-122302 GCA_000404065.3 Pinus taeda
TCCATGTGGAGTCTCTAGCCTCTATATAGGCCTCATACATACAATACCATGCATCATTACCATGGTTTCCTCATACCATCAACTAATACCATGGGCCCTTACATTATTATTAACTACTTGTGGTCCCTTACATGACATGGGTTAACCACCTTATTTATTACTATGGCCCATCCCATTATTACATTATTACCCTGGGTACCTCCCTTGGTACCCCATATTATCCCCCCTAGGTATATAACATTCCACCCTCCTAAGCATGTTTCGTCCCCGAAACATGGGAAGAACACAAATAATAAGATCTACTCAAAAGAGTAGTCCACTGGTACCATGCACATGCATCTAGCCATCCAAGAGAAAGGTGAACCCTCAATCTAGCTGGTGCCTCGCTCACTTGAGATGGAAGTTGATCGTGGCAGCTCTTCTGTGTTGATGTGTAGTAGGCGGATCTTCACTCTTCTCTATCTGTCATGTGGGGGTTGTTATTCTTGTGGCTAATTGGTTGCCATCTTGTTGGTTGTTGTCTTGCGGGGTGATGTGGGTGATGATATGTTGAAGTTTTAACCCATGATGTCTTTTTTTTTAATTCACCCCTTACTGGAACCTAACTGTTATCTGGTGCATGTTGTGGTGCCTGCTGTGGTGTCTTATCTTTCAATATTACTTCAACCACTGAGCCCTCCTCTGAAGTATCAGCACCTGTAACCTTTTCTTCTTCAGCCTCTGTTTGTGTTTGATTGTCAATCATCACCGGGTCATCATCTAATATGTCAGACCCTGGAACATCTTCTGCTTCAACCTCCTTGGACTCTACCTGTTTATTAATGGAAATATCCTGTAATGTAATTTTCTTCTTTTTATACCAGAGCTTCAAGAATTTCTTCTGTACATTATTATTGATAGTACCCACTGATTCCATCCAAGAATACCCCAAAACAACATCCATATTATCCATCTCCGAAGTATAAAAAACACCATGCAACACATACTTATCCATAGAAATCTTCAAATCCTTGTACACTTGAACATCATCATCATCCACTTGTGTGTTTTCAATGTGTTTTGCTGAAATTTGCAATTTTTTTGCCAAGTTGACATTTATGAGATTTTGCTTGCAACTCGGATTTATAGACACAATGATTTTCTCCTTTTGAATCAATCCATGAACCTGTAATATGGAGATACTAGCAGAAAATAACCCTTTAGGTTCCTTGGTTTCCTTCTTTCCTGTAAAATCTTTGCTAGGCTGAGTGTCTGTCTGTGTGAGCTTATCCACAAGATTAGCTTTACGGTCAAAGTGGTCCATAAGATCTTTTGTGAATGTGTCCCAAGTCAAGGGCCTTCGATAGCAACGTTGATGCCATTGCCACAATTGCCACCATTGCTGTTTTTCATTGTCCAAGTACATTTTTCCCACACTCAACTGAGTCTCATCATCCATGATGTAATTCAATCTACAATATTTCTCCATTTGTGCTAGCCATTTGGCTGGATGAGAGCCATCAAATTTATACAAGTCCTTGAAATTCTGACCTAGGGCCGTCATCACAAAAAAAAATTGGCGAAATTTTGAAATGGTCACAATTCCGTCAATATTGCTTAGAATCCCTATTATGACCTATTTTTTGAAATGGTACAACCATTCTGCATCTGCTCATGTGCTAGAAATCTTGATTAAGGCACTAGAATTTTAGATCTGCGCTACAACTCTCCCGTCGTCACCAACATTTCTACAAAAAAGAGCCGATTTTCAATCAGCGATATCTCCCTCATCCGGACTCCGATTCAATTTTTTTATTATTATTATTATTATTATTTATTTATTTATTTATTTTAATCGGGTATTTTTTCACAAAGAATCTAGATCTACAATTAGATTTTGTAGATCTTGCACCATGACGTCCAGATCTGTGCCGCAAACTCGCTGCCCTGAAAAATTGTCTACAACCCCACTGATTTTTAGATCAGCGATATCTCCTTTATCCGGACTCCGATTCAACCGATTTTTTACTTTTATTTTTTAAATCGGGTATTTTTTCACATAGAATTCAGATATGCAATTAGATTTTGCAGATCTTGCACCAACACGTACAGATCTAATCTGCAAACTCGCCGCCCCTGAAATCCTGCAAAAAAAATAAAAATAAAAATAAAAAATAAAATTCTCCACTTTTTTGCCCAAGAAAGTGCTCTAATGCCACTTGTTATAACTTTGATACCACTTGTTATAGATCTAACCTGGAAATATTATAGATCTGATATGAAAATATAAGACAATGCAAATAAACCCAGAAATAATATGAAATGATTCTTTATTGATCAAACCCTTAAGGTAGGGCAACACCATACAATCACTCCTTAAGGAAGGAGAACACTCCACAAGCCATATGCCTGTTCATACAACAATCCTTGACACTATTCCTTGACGTCTCTCCATGTGGAGTCTCTAGCCTCTATATAGGCCTCATACATACAATACCATGGATCATTACCATGGTTACCTCATACCATCGACTAATACCATGGGCCCATTACATTATTACTAACTACTTGTGGTCCCTTACATGATATGGGTTAACCACCTTATTTATTACTATGGCCCGTCCCATTATTACATTATTACCATCGGGCAAAGTGGAGCACTTTATTGCATCGGTGGAAGTCTGTGTGAATGAACCAGGCCCTAACCACTTGTCAACGCCGATTGTGATAATGCGATGAAGTGTGGATTGTTGGATCGAACAATGGATAATTGATCGCATATTGCAAAGTTGAAGGGCCGATGGATGGTGTAGTGGAATGCCGATAGTGATATGTGATAGCGATGGCTGATTGCATATGTCGATAGCGATAGAGCTCCAATTGGAGATCAGAGATCGGAGTAATCGGGGATCGGGAGTGTAAAGGAGCAGCGTAGCAGACCCGAAAGTTTATAGATGCAGGTGTAATATTTTTAAGATCCGACCCTAAGCTTTTGAACGGTTTTTCCATGTGTTTTTGTGTAATGTAGAGATCAGAGGAAATGCAATAAAGCATATGGAAAAGGAGATGATCAGACCCGAGAGATCTTTAGATGCAGGTGTATGTATTTTGAAGTCCGGCTTATGATTTTCGGAGCGGGTTTCCCCATGTAATCCTTTGTATTCAATAAAGTTTTATAGCCGAGGTTTTTAATGTAAAAGTGCATCTATAAAGCTTCCGATAGAGATGTGTGGACATAACCATAAGTCCTAGGTCCGATAGTTGTATATGAATGAAAGATGTGAGGTCCCAGGTTGTTTAAGGAAGGAGCACACATAAAAGGTTCCGATAGTTGCTTATATATGAAGGGATGTCAACTTGCTGGCATCATTTTCTAAAGCAGTGTCAAAGTGATCCAATACATCTAAGGGAAACATATGCATCAAGGGAAAGTGCTAATCAATGGAAACATCATTTAATGAATGAAGAAACAATGATTCAAATAAATCATCCGACATTTCAATAATTTCAAAATCAAACTAAGTTGCAGTAGTTTTCACATTGCAATTTAATGGGTTTATTGCAACAAGTTTACTTAGTAATCAGGAATCAGGAAAGTATCTCAAGTCAAGTAGCTAGTTTGATGTCAAAAATGTCTTTGATTGTCTCTGTCATTCAGCAATATAGATTGTTAATACATGTCAATAGTATTGAACAATATCCTGTAGAGACTGTTTTCAAAGATGTTTACGAATCACTAATTCATTGTACTTCGTGGAAAGAAGTCAATTTCCATGTTCATAATAGGTTGTTTGACCATCTTTGCAAGTTGTGCATACTGTAGATGGATGGAATAGTTCACAGAATCAAAATGTGTCATGATCAACATCATCAGGGTCATCACTTTCAGGTGGTTGATCGAATGTATTGGTAAATCATCAGGGCAAGGTGGAAAGTGAGGGAGCTCTACCCTCATCTGCTATCTGTCTAGTCAAACTTTTGTGGTCCAAAAGATTTCAACTGGAGAGGATTGATCCAAGAGGATCTTGCCAGTCCAACATGAGTGGAGTCTTCAGTGGTTCAACATCGAAGTGATTGTCAAATGATCATTGGTCGCTAAGGTCTTGAACTTTATCAGCTTCGTCGGTTTCGTTGTCCGCCTTCAGTGTCTAGTATCTTCAACTTCGATAGTAATGTTATGGTTGTCCAGTGTTGGTTTTCATGATGATATGGTTTTATACCTGGTTGTCGACATGTGGGTGTCGTCAGTTTCGTCGGGGTTTGGTTGTCAAAGAGGGAACATGTATCGTCATGTGGGGTTATGTCACATTGTGAAAATTTTATGTACATGGGTTTTTGTATCTAAAACAAAGAGATGCATTAACCTAAGTACTAGTTCTAAAAATAGACCTAAAATCTTTACATAAACCTATGTGACTAAAACTTATGCTAAAGTCCTAACACTAAGCTATGGTGTCAAACCCTAGTACTAAACCTATGACTTAAAACATTATTAAAACCATAAAAAACCTAAGTCTCAGACCATATTGCAAAATTTACATTGTAAAACATTACAAAACCATATAAAGCACCCACAATTCCCTAACCGTAGGTTTAGACCATGTCAGGACCGTGAGCGTGTGAACACAAGGTGGCAGACTGCGCAAATAGAAGGTTAATCTCTACCATTTGGGTTGACAATTGCGGTCAGGGTTAGCTCTGACAAGTGAACAACTCTACAAACCATGGTGGGGAGACCACATTGGAACCGTCAGAATATCCGCCAACCGTCACCGCGCATGAGAACAGTCAGGGTGAGTCACCCAAACCGTCAGCCTGGAGGTTACCACAAATAGTCTATCTCACTTAATCACATGCATTGTCTGCGCTTCCTCCACCCGAATAGCTAGCCGCTAACGGATTTGGGCTAAACTAAAGTTCTAAAGTGGGTTTTCAGTTGCAACTTTTGTTAAATTAATTAAAACAAGTGGTGAATGTCACATTTGACATTAACGCAATAACCAAAAACCCTAAATTAACCCTAAGGAGCATTTGGTTCATTCCTAAACTCTACATGAGGGAGTTCGAATGCATCTGGAGGGTTATAAAGGCAGTTTGGTGCTTTGAAGAGAAGGAAGAGTGGTTTTGAGTTTTGTATGCAGATTTTGGAGGATATAGGTTGTTTTGTTTTTAGTGTAACAGGAGCATCAGGATTCGGAATTGGGAACTGAGACAGGCGTTGGAAAGATAATTCATAGAGCTTTCTTGTGACAGTGACCAGAAGTTCCTGCATGGACAATCAGTCTAGTTAATTTGTTGTGTAATCGACCTCCTCAGGTTCAATCCTAATAAAGCGGTCGCCCATCTTGAAAGCGGACCCGAAGATGTAGTCCATCAGGGATGAACTCCGTAATCAATCTTGTTGTCTGGTATCACTATGTTTTTCACTTATGTTTACATATTGCTTATGTTTCTCATCTGTTGTAAAGTCATTCCTTTCTAATCGATTCTCATGACTAAAGGACTTTAATTTAACATTTAGTTCACTGTTAGCATTAATCAATTCTACTTCAGTTTAACATATGATCATTTCAGATCACCCATAGCTATGTGTCTCATGAATGCATTTCCTTTATTGAAGATCACAAGATAACCATAGTCTTCCAAAATTGCAACAGAGATGAGATTTTTCTTTAGGCTCGGAACAAACATGACATCCTTGAGCCTGAGAGGGGAGCCCAACTTCCTCTGAAAGGTGATTATACCAACCTCAGTCACGTCGTACCTTCCGTCATCCCCCATCCCCCATCTCGATGTGCATCTGCAAGTATTTTTCCTTCAGGTCATTGAAAAAATCCATGATTAAACACATTGTTATATTGTAAGTTATTGTATGTAATAATGTTTTTATATGCTTAATAATTAAATGTAAATATGGTTACATAATCATTATTCTATTTTATAAGGTAAAATGAATCTTTACCTATTGCTGCTACTTATAAGTTTTATATTTTAATGTAATATGTATATTATGATTTTATTTTATTTATTTATTTTTTCGTAATTCTATTAATAACAACAAAATTACAATGTAACAAACTAAATTTTATTATTTTTATTACATACACTACCACATCTCCCCCATATTGGGCTTTATATTACTTTTAACCCACATGTAAATGTTTACCAATAGTTTAGGTATTTTGGACATATTAATATAAATTCAACATATGAAGCCGACATGTAAAAATGTTTACACACTTTCTTACATGACACCTACATATCACTCCTATACTGAGCTCTAAAGGGCCTCTTGACACAATTAGCATAGTTTTATATTAACTTTTTACAAACTTGCAAAAAGATCAAAACTTTGTATGTGTGAATTATTTTTAGTGCAAAACTTAAAATGTAAATTTGATCTCTCTTAACATATGAATTGTGAATTTATACTAATTCTTTACGATTAATTATATTTATATATAAATTTAACATTATATATATATATATATTATATATATTATATATATATATATATATATATATATATATATATCATATATTAGTAATTAATTATAATATGTTATACATACACAATGTTATTAATTTTTCAAATACATTGTGTATGTATAACATTTTTTAATTTAATTTTTAATATATATTAAATATATATATGAATGAGAGAAAGAGATAATACTAGCAATTGTCCCAAAAGGTACAAAGAGAGGCCGATAGGATGATTAAATTGGAATTGTTGAATTTCTCTAAAAGAGATGTTGGTTCAAGCCTTGTGGAAAACATTGTTTTCTTGGATTGGGTCATTGCGCAATTACTTTTCTTTAGATGTTTTGTTTATATCTATATTACACGAAACACATTGAATGTCTTCTTTGATTTTAGAGTAAGTTAAATACCCAAAATCAAGAAACCTCTATAGATGGTCAAGCATCTACGAAGCTTGTTAGTGACAAAGGCAATAACAGGAGACAGTCAAATGTAAGTACCAAGTATAATGAAGTTGCAACCAGCTGCAGGATTACTTGAAGAGTAGTTGCATGATCAGTTGGTGAAAATAATAAAAGCAAAGCAAATCAAGAGCAACAGGAAAACACAAGTAGGAATAACACTTCCAGCAACCATAGCGCAAAAAGAGGCTGAAATCCACATTTGATGGACATAAGTTTTCCCCTTTTATATATTTATATTGGGAAGAAGATATCTACACATTTTGCAAAACCTACCATGTATGCCTTAAAAGTGTGTATTTTGCTTGATACTTTGCTCTGAAATCATATATCTATAAATTCACAAACATTCTTGCACTGAAAATTTATTGATTATGACCCTGTTCACCTTCTTCACAAACCAAACAACCCCCTGCAAGTTATGGATAGCCATGTTCACAGTTTTTTATCGACTTACTAGAAATGTAAACCAACACAAATTTTTGTTTGTGAAAATAATTGTATATTGTATATATAGCTATCTCGAACATGTAGTAATTAGATAACTAATGTAGCCAATGTCATGGGTTTCGTGTATCTAACCAAATTGCTATTGTGCTTTCTATCTTCACATTCCATATAACTGTTTGTCTTTCTGTTCAGGGAAGTCACAGGCCACAAGTACTGAATAGTTGATCACAGCCACAACATTTTTCCTTACATTGATAAACCACTTCCAAGCAAACTTCAAATTCAATTTGGGTAATGCAAAATAGAACTGGAAAACACGTTGTTTTCTTTCAAACCTACAACTACTGAAAAAACAATTTAAAAAAGGTAGAGACAAAATCTTAAAATTATCAGAATTAAAACTATAATTATAAACAATGATTTTTAGATCTTTAGCCTTCAATCAAAATCATCACCTCTGGATGAGTAAAAAGAGAATATAGTTGATGTGAATCACATTGAATAAAAGAATAACACAGTAGATATCGCTGAATGTAATGCTATCATGAAATGGGTGGTACAATAGGCATACAAAGTTTCTGAAACGAGAACTATCACATATACATAATGCCAGCTCCATGTTACATAATAGGAATCCAGCTACTGTTTTATGATAGTAGACATGTATAATGCACCAGATAGCTCACAATATAGGTTGATAGAACCTCTGCTGGCCCACCTTTTGAGCTGCTATTGATATTGTACAGCTCATTAAATCTGAAATAGAGTAAAAGATATAGGAGACAAAACACACTGGGAATGTGAGTCCTTTATACTGGAAGAGAAAGAAAGAAAAGAGCAGCATGTAAATGCAGAAGGACATAAAGAAAATCACAAGAATTTCTGATTCAACATGTATTTCTTGGGGTCCAGGTTCATTCATATGTTTTTAAAAACGCTGACATGCTTAAACCAAAAAGGGAAGAGAGCTTGAGAATTTAAATGCTGTCCTACTTGTTTTAGATATATTTTCTACAATAAAAAGGAAAAATAATGAATACATTGGCCTGGAAGGCTTACATTGCAAGTGTGATAATACATGAATGGAGCCCCATCTTGATTTACAATGTTCTCTATCCTCAACACTTAACAAGAATCTGTTATAAATGTCCATTAACTAAGATTCCATTGCTCTGGATGGTTGTTTAATAAAAGACTAACCAACTGCCTTGCCTCTAACAAAGACTTTTTTGGATCTGTTGCACCTTGAAGCTCATCCAAGCCATTGTCATGAAATTGAGTATCTGCAAAAGATTCTAGCAGTTTCAAATCAACCTCAATTCCCATAACAACATTTGTATTGAACCGCTTAACGTTATCACTGAGAAATGTGGCTACAATGCAATCTGATATGTGCTTCAGAACACCCCTGAACACATTATCCAAAACCTACGAAGGTAAGTCTTCAAAAAGATTTCAGTAAAGAGACTTCACAAGGTCCTTTGAGGCTTTCTCTTGACTCATGAAACTTCGCAAGAACTCGGACTATCAAAGATCCACAACAGGTATGGGGTTGAACTTACTAAATTTTAAGTTTGTTTTTGGTCAAGCATGTATCTCTTGAATGAAATCTTCATGGCATGCGCTTTGAAACAAATCAAGTTATTCATGACGAAGAACTGATATAATTCCCGTGTAAGAGAATGAGGACTACATTGCAAAGATCAACTTAAAGAGAAACCACAATGGAATTTGGTAAACAATATTTATAGCCATATGTATTTTTCACAACTTTGTTGTCTCCCAGGTCCCAAATCCAAGAAAATCTCAGCTCCTTTTATGATTCTCCCCACTCAGAGCATTTGCAAGGCACTGTATCATTCTTCCACTTTGATCCGCATTTATAACAAAACTCGCAACCACATCTGAAACAATACCAACCACCATATGTTTCAGTTCTCCTTGTGGTTTAAATAACCAAGCAATGCCTCTTAGTTTTCCAATATTGAACAACAAATTTCAATGATAGATTCACCAGAGGCGAAGGAAAGATATTAGATAAATAGTTTTCAAATACCAGGTTTGCCTAAGCTAGATACATTTGAAGAAACATCTTTGTTAAGCCATTGACAATTAGTATGTAGTTTTGCTTTTCAATTGGAAATATTTAGGCATCCATGTGCACACAGTAAAGATATCATAACCTACAGCTAGGATTAGAAAATCTAATTTTCAGATTGGAACCAATTATATTTATCAAAGACAAATAGGGTATTATAAATAAATAAAAAATAGTCAACAAAAATGTATTTTACTAGTTCACTGACCTGCAAATCATGTTACAACATTCAAACGTTTCTTCAACAATTTCTCCACATTTTCCACACAGTCGCCAAGCTTTTTTTTTGGTGAACTTTAAGAGAAACAAATCATCTTTGTCCTTCTCGGAAAAAGACAGTTTCTCCAGGTCAGAGCAATCAAAACCCACATGCCATGGCACACCACATTGAGCACAAAATGACCTTTTGCATTTAGGGCATTCCAACTCTTTAATAATAACAACAGTTGGCTCAGTTGAGCTTCCTACTTTAGGCACATCCTTCAACAAGAGTGCCAAGCAATCCTTGACTTACGGATCATGTCAAACAAAGCATTTTCAGAAAGAAAAGTTATCCTGCAACAGATCAGCCCAATGAGAAACCAAATACCTAAATGGAAATGCATCACAAGTGGTATCCACAGAAGAATAGTAAAAAATCTAATTGATTACAAACCCCAGTTCTTTTGCTTTCTGAGGTTTGCGACCCCCAATATCTTCATGAACCAACAAATAGCTCTGGATAGGGCATATATGAAAACAGAAAGGTTTCAAAACATTGTTGCTCAAAAAAATATCCAATTATGATAGGGAACTATAAAGAAATTAATTGTTAATCACTTATGACATAAATCGGGGAAAATACAAAAATGAAAAAAAAAGTGCAATGTTAGGAAATCTATAACAACCGTTTTCTTGCTAACAGATCTAGTGATGCACCCTCCGTGACTCTTAATCAGATCTTCTGCCTCCTCCCACTCTAAGTTGTGCATTAACATGAAAATTCATAATCTCAAGACAGATATTAAAAAGCTTTCCAAACTTTGGGAATTTGAAAATAAGGATTTAAAAACAATAGAACAGTAAATTGATGGTCATAACTTGAGAAAAAAAAACCTGTCAAGGATCCCACTAATCAGAAAGGTCAAACCAGACGATAAAGGGCAATTTCAAGTGATAAAAAATCCAAACTCAAATGATGTTTTAGGCAATAATTTATTTTCTATTTTGGATATGCTTTGATTTTGAGGGGTGCAAATTGACGTAGGAAAAGTGGAAGTCATGTTGGAGTGACCTAATGCCATTAATGTTTTGGATTTAAAGGGTTATTTAGGGGTATAAACATTTTGAGGAAGCTAAGTTATTGTCCTTTTAATCAGCTTAGTGCGCAATGTAAAAGAAGGGTAGCCAAGTGGTTGATAGAAAACCGGGGCTTTTCTAATCAAGAAATTAAGAGACTAATCATAACAAGCACCTCTCTAGTTTGTACACATTCCATCTTAAAGATAAAATCAAGAGTTCCATGGAGCACATCTCTCATGAAAATTTAAGCAAGCATATGCTTCGATTGCATTTTAGCAACTCCATGTATGCATTGTTAATCAACTCGGCTTGAGGTCATGGAATTCTCAAATCATTTTATGAAAACATTACTATGACAAATACTGTTTTAAATATTTGTTGGAGTGGCAAACTGCTACTAATGCTTTGGATCTTAAGAGTTGTCGAGGGGTATAAACATTTTTGAGAGAACTGGGTCATTGTCCTCTTTAGCAGCTTTCTGCATTCTGTAGAGGAGGGGTAGTCAAGTGGTTGACACAAGACCACAGAAGGTCTTGGATCAACTATTGTTATTGTCATGGATAATTCAACTGATGTAGTAGATGTAATAGTTCATCTTTCCTTTGTTATGGGATGGATTTGCAAGAATATGGAAAAACTGAAGGTATACAATACTAAACTTAGATCAAACCTATGCCTAAAATTTCATAATTGTGCCTAAATTTTCAGACATGTAACATTTGTTGTGCTTGAACTTGTGGAAGAGGATTTGTGACCTGTAAACTCTTGGACATGACGCATATGTCTTGTGTGCAAAAATGCCTAGTAGCTCGAACTTCTGACAGTATCTCAGACCTATGTACAATGAAGACTTGTAACTAAAGCAAGAGTTTTTGAACTGTCACATATCTTTGTGACATTAAGTACTTTTGCATAGATTTTTGACCTATGGTGAAGGATCTACAACAATCTCGGGCCTATGAGAAGACAAGTTTAAAACAGTATGTGGACAACAGTTCAGACGTACTTATTTTTTAGAAGACATAGTTCATATCTCTGCAGAGATTCTCAGACCTGCGACTTAAATCAAACCTGTGCCTAAAATTTCAGAATTGTGCCTAAATTTTCAAACATGTAACATTTGTTGTGCTCCGACTTGTGGAAGAGAATTTGTGACCTGTAAACTCTTGGACATGAGGCATATGTCTTGTGTGCAAAAATGCCTAGTAGCTCGAACTTCTGACAATATCTCAGACCTATGTACAATGAAGACTTGTAACTGAAGCAAGAGTTTTTCAATTGTCACATATCTTTGTGACATTAAGTACTTGTGCATAGATTTTTGACCCATGGCAAAGGATCTACAACAATCTCGGGCCTGTGAGAAGACAAGTTTAAATCAGTATGTGGACAGCGGTTTAGACCTACTTATTTTTTAGAAGGCATAGTTCATATTTGTGCAAAGATTCTCAGACCTGTGACTTAGATCAAACCTGTGCCTAAAATTTCAGAATTGTCCTTAAATTTTCAAACATGTAAAAATGCCAACAATCCTGAAGATATACAGAGCCATGTCAAAGAATTCAGAGAAACATTGCAGTTGTTTGAGGGGATGCATCCTTTTCAAAATTACACTATCCATGCTCAGTACCGAAAGCGTTCACCTAGAGTCTTATTAAAATATCCAAACCAAATTCTTTGGTTGAGAAAGGATCCAACCGGAAATCAAAGGAAGTTCAAATAAAGGGTGGATCTATGGAAAATGACAGCAGGAAGGATTCAGAGTATACTGTCACGGGATTCAGATTATACTGTCACGAATTGTTATTGTCTCCTTGTTGAACCGGTTGAGTTAAGAAATATGGAAATTGAATCAACGACTCTTGTATTTGCCACAGGGTGGAACGAATTGCCGTAGGATATATTCTATTGGCTTCCTGTGCAATTTGTGTATATCGAATTGTGTGCCAGCAATGGAACAACCTGCTTCCCGCAAACTATTTCATAACTTGGTTTTGTGAGGCGTCTATCACGAAGAAACCATATTTGGCAGTGTAAGTCAGAGATGTCCTCTTATCAAAACGGATTTTGTTTTGAAGGATAATCATGCTGAATGAAGGAAAAGGAGAAAGCAGAGGACAACCATGTAAAAAAATTCATAAGCATATCATTAATGAAGTCCAGCAAATCCCTAGGAAGCAAAATAGGACTGAGAGAGATGATATGGCAAGGAAAGGGAAACAAAGTAGTTGAAGAAGGACCTGACCTGGAAGAAATGATGTTGTGCAGATGTATTCTAAACACAGCTCCGGCTCACGATTTCCAGCTCCGTTCGTGAGATTGTCAAACCAGGCTCCTCTGTCAGTTTGAACACTGCTATACTTTGTGAGATTGTCAAACAGGGCTGTCTATTTGTTGATGAAGCTTGATCCAAGAAGGCTGCCGGTAAGGTCATGGAAGCACGAAATAAGCACATCTTAATTGGTTGTCAACCGCAAAACAGGGTTTCCAAAGCACAAATTTGTTGATCGTGCATCGCAGAACAGAGGTTTCCAGCCACGAATGTGTGTGCACCGCAAAACAGGGTTTTCAAAGCACAAATTTGTTGATCGTGCACCGCATAACTGGGTTTTGGAGAGAGTTGAGCAATAATGCCACCCAGCAATAATGCTACCAAACGGACGGATATGGTGGAACAAAGCAGAAAGTTCTCAAAAATCGCTGAGAATAAACAGAAATTGCACAACATATGCCCGCCGAATGTGAATGCCAGGTGTCAACGTCAGAAACAAAAAGGCAACTAAAGTCTCTTTCGAAAGAAGGCCTATCGAACCTAATATAGTATTGAGACTTAATTTATTTATTAGAGTGAGTGGCCTATATGGGTTAAGAGGCGATTGTGTTTCCTATCTAATCAAGTAATGGCTGCCCTCTAAGTTAGATGGTATACATGCTTTTTGTAAACTTAATAGTTAAGGTGAGGGTCCCTTGTCGGCCACAAATAAGGGTAGGTGCTCACTATGAGACAATGTGATGCTCCCTTGTCTTCATAAACAAGAAGATCTCAATACACCAATTGATGTCTTAAATTTATGTGACCTTACTAAATTAGATAATAATAATATATTAACTATATTTAAATATGAAATGTGTTAAATATTATATTTCATTATATTGAATTACCAATTATTATTTAAATTTATTTTTAATGTTAATAATTTGTATTTATTATTATTATATGGTATTAATATGGATTATAAATATGTAAATTATTTATTATAATTATGTTATTATTAATTATTTTATTTATTATAATTTTATTGATAATATAATATTTGAATGGTTTAGTTTTTTTTTTTTCTACGTTAAGACTAAAACCTACGTACCCCGGGGTTTTGAACCGTACCTATCGCAAAGGAGTGCGCTTAAACAAGCACCCATTCACCGTCACATCCAAGCCCCTGGTGGACAATGAATTGAAAATTAATTTAATCTTGGATTGATGATTTTTTATTAAATTAATCTTATATTATATTTAATTAAACTCTATTAAACATATTATTTAAGGCTTCTTTACGATATTTATCTCCATAATGGAGTGGACATTATTTGTTTGAATTTAATTTTATAGCTAATGACCCTTGTAATGCTACACTGCAACATCTCCCTTTTATTGTGTCATAAATACCTCTATGTGCAAATACATTTAAGTTTATATAATTTTTTTAAAGTAATAAACATAATATCAAATTAAGCTGTTTCTAATCATGAGTTAGAATCTTTTCAATTCCCTTGGCCTAAGCCAACAATTTATGTTGTTTTCCATCAACGAAAATATAGGAACGTATTCCAAATTTCTTGTGCTTTCATTCTAAATATATGTATAATTACTGTTTTTGAGAAAAAAAAAGATAATATAAATATATAATTTTAAATCGTATCCCTAAGTTTATGATTTAAAGAAAGATTAAATTTTTGAAAAATAAAAAAAAAAGTTAATGGAATTTAATATATTTAATATTAAAATAAATTTATATTATTTTAATTTAATAAAAGATATAATATTTAATTTAATATAAGATTGGTCGTTGTCCACATGGGGTAGCTCAAGCGGCAAGGGCCGTGGAAATGAAGTCGCACCGAACCGGAAGTCTTGGGTTCAAATCTTGGGCTACCCTTCCCCCGTAGAGGGGTACATAATGGACATGTAAATCGGAGAGTACCACCCCAGCTTACAAAAAAAAAATATAAGATTGGTCGTTTATCTCACGTGGTTGGGACAGCCAGCTTATAGCCTCTCCACTCGGGTTCAATCCTCGCTGCATGAAAGAGTTGTTCCACAACATATTGTAATCTATTCCGCTTCGCTTATCCCACGTGGTTGGGATGGCCGGCTTATAGCCTCCCCACCCGGGTTCAATCCTCACTGCATGAAAGCCTCCCCACCCGGGTTCAATCCTCACTGCATGAAAGAGCTGTTCCACAACATATTGTAATCTATTCTGCTTCACTACTCCACAACATATTGTATCAATCATGCTATAGCCTCCCCTCACGTGGTTGGGACAGCCAGCTTATAGCCTCTCCACTCGGGTTCAATCCTCGCTGCATGAAAGAGTTGTTTCACAACATATTGTAATCTATTCCGCTTCGCTTATCCCACGTGGTTGGGATGGCCGGCTTATAGCCTCCCCACCCGGGTTCAATCCTCGCTGCATGAAAGCCTCCCCACCCGGGTTCAATCCTCGCTGCATGAAAGAGCTGTTCCACAACATATTGTAATCTATTCTGCTTCACTACTCCACAACATATTGTATCAATCATGCTATAGCCTCCCCACTCGAGTTCAATCCTCGCTGCATGAAAGAGCTGTTCCACAGCATATTGTAATCTATTCTGCTTCGCTACTCCACAACATATTGTATCAATCACGCTTCTGTAAATATGTAATATGTATAAAATTGTGAATTTGGGTTAATTAAGCTTCTATAAGAGGGACTAAACCCCGCCCCCCCCATTTAAGGAAATTTTTTTATAGATTTGTTTTTACAAGGTAGGAAAATTTATTATAATTTAGTCGTCAAACTAGTAGTGAAGATAACCATTTTTTGTTACTATCCATGAATGCAAATTGACTCGTCACCATTATTCAAGGAAAACCATGCCACTTCTGTAAATATGTAATATGTATAAAATTGTGATTTCGGGTTAATTAAGCTACTATAAGAGGGACTAACCCCCCATTTAAGGAATTTTTTTTATAGATTTGCTTTTACAAGGTGGGAAAATTTATTATAATTTAGTTGTCAAACCAGCAGTGAAGATAACCATTTTTTGTTACTATCCATGAATGCAAATTGACTCGTCACCATTCGTAAAGGGACAATTTTTCACTCCTACCAGATACGTCTATGTATGAGTAAAACAAATTCTTAACAAAACAAAAACAATTTTAAAATATATTCGCAAC
>APFE030163813.1:0-12384 GCA_000404065.3 Pinus taeda
GCTGCTGTGTATTTTTCTCTGTCGGGTGAGTCGGTTAGGCACCTAGTTGTACTCAAGGAAATACTGCATAATAATAAACCCTCAGAATAGTTGCATCGGTTTCCCTGCATTGGGTTTTTCTGGAGACATTTGTCCAAAAATAACGGTGTCACATGTGTGTTTGTTTTCTTTCAATTGATGATCTGTAGATGTTGTGACTATATTTTGTTTATTTCGGTATTTAAATGTTTTAAATAACTTGTTCAAAATTTACAAGTAGAAGAAATAAACCAGCAGAATATAGATTAATTTTCTAACACATAGACTTGGAAAATTCAACCAAAAACTCTTCATGATAACAGGATATTCCCTTAGATTCTCATATTGATTTCATCTTTGGTTAGTTTGTTGACCGATATTGTGATTTCTATAATTAGGATGACAATAAGGCATCCTTGTATATTGTGTCTTTCTTTTGGAACCTTCGTCATTTGATAGTGTTACCCTTTCATAATGCATGAGGATAACTCTTTTGATTTTCATCACAAATTATGATTTGTAGCATGGTACCCATATGATTGTTGATTGATTGGGCGAACACACCTTCATTCTTTGCTTGGAGATGATGCTTTACTTTCTTAAGTTGGTACATTGGATTGGAAGAGATCCATTGCTCTCTTGTGATGGATTGTCATGGCTTGGTTCTCTCTTCATGGCCACATATCTTTGGTTGATGGATCTTTAGAATTATAAGTTTACAATTTGACTTGATGCCTTGATTGAAGGTGTGAGATGCTCTTTGGTGTTATGGTATATCATTGGTGGATGTTGTTTGTGGTTAGCCAAGAATAACACTCATATATCTCACTTGTGGAACACCTTGATAGCTATTTATGGATCAAGAGTGACATTATGTGATCCTAGTTCACTGGTGTTTTCCATTATGAAAGGTATAACAAAATATCTCTTTTTATTATGAATTTGACTTATGATGGGTTTTACTAGGGGATGCCACTTCTATTTTCACGGTACAAAACCTCAATAAGGTATACTCCATGTTGGAACATGAGGAAACTATATTATTATTTTAATAGAATCACCCCCTTTTGGAGGCACTTTATAATGTTTTATTTTTTCATGGGGCCATCCCCTTCTACCTCTTGTATTAACCCTTTACCTTATACCATGGTAAGGGCACATATGTTGAGGTGAATTAAAAGATTATTTCATGCTACGTCATTCCCTTTATTCATATATTAATTTCGCCAAAGGCAGCCTTATACCTTATCTTGCCCATGAACACAATGGAAAGAGGCAAAACATGGAGTTGATCACACATATTCTCACACAAGGTCATATTATAATACAGCGTGATAGAGCCACTATCCTACTTTTTGAACCATGGCTTACCATTATGACATCACACATGGATCCCCTTTTGACTTGAAGACATTTTATGTAAAGGTCAACACATCTTTGGACTTTGTGTACACGAATATTGAAGCTTGCATGAATTGCTATTACACAGGAAGAAGCCGCCATTTTGAACTGTAATTCCTTGCCTCACTTGGCCATGCTTCATGGCTTATTCATTAACTCATGTAATGACATTATGTTCTAACTAAACATGGGACGTGGACAATGGTTTTAAAAACCAGCTCTACCCAAACTGGAATCTGTCAAATTGGCCAGTTGGATAGGGTTAGGGGTTAACCTCATGAACACCTCAAACTGGTGGACTGATTTGGTACCAAAGCAGTACAAACTTGTCCAAACCGGCCAGTCCCATGATTTTAATAATCATCCCAATCCAAACTGGAATTGGTCAAAGTGGCTGTTTGGATTGGGTTAGGGATCAACCTCGTGAACACCTCAAACTGGTGAACCAATTTGTACCAGATTGGTACCAAACCAATGCAAAAGTGGTCTGAACTGACCAATCCTGTCATGAATTAGCTGAGCAGCTCATGGATCATATGCCTAAAACTAATGCATGGGAAAAAATGCTATAAATACAATGTTGAAAGCTGAATCTGAAAACTCTGCTAATAATAGCAGAAGATGTGCTATTCCCTAAAATACTGATGTGAACACTCGAGTCCTAAAAACTCTTATATAACTATAGAATAAGATAACAATGGAACAAAACTATGAAACTGTGTACCTATATGACTAAGGTACCCACAAGCCATCAATATCGAATCGTGAACTTTGAAATTTGCCTCACTTTGAATACTATCCATGAACATATGCCTGAAACTTACAAAAGTAAATCTGGTGTTAACAGTAAGCATTACTTCCCAAGGGCTTACAATTGATTTAGTTGGTTGTTTTGTGCCCTAACCCTTGGATTAAGTTCCCATATTAGGTGAGTTTGATGAGTCATCACGTTGATCAATGATTTGTGGTAGGCCAGTTGCCCATAAGCTTTTAGCATTGTTTTTGGACTCTAGAGGTCATTTAGAGCCTCACTAATTGTGTGTTTTTCTGTTGATATGTATTGCACTCAGTGCCATATTTATATGTTCACACCTACATGGTATACAAATGAGAAAAGTTTGCATATTTTGCCTCTAATGGTTTGGAATCATGACTTGGAATCACCCAAATAATTTTTTCCATTAAAAATTAATTATTTTATGTATTTTTTAAAAATGGTTCATTGAATCCAAGTCGATCTAAGTCTAAGTCAAAACCTGAGTTGATAGGTTCAAGTGTCAAAATCCGATTTCAAGTTTTAAAATTTTGACATGGACATATATTACGTGGAGCTATGGGTCCTGTGTTCCAACTAATGATTGAGTTATTGCATGGCTTGCATATTTTAAAGGATCTATCACTTAAAGCATAGAATTTTGATTATTTATGAGGATACATTCAGCCATTTATTTGACTAGTAATGCAAGTCGTTAGCCTCAGTATCGTGGAGGTGCTTTGGTGGTACCATTTGATGGTGGATAATAAGCCTATATATTAAGCCCATAGCTCCAGTTTATTAGGGAAGATGAGTCTCATTCTTGGAGATTAATTATTGCACTCATATCTATTGGTTATAGATGGGATGTTGGTACTTATTGGCATGGTCAAACCCCATTGGGAGGAGTTATCTGACATGCCCAATTCACTAATTTATCCATTGTTAACTTGTGATGAGAGTTGATTACTCTATTATATTGTCTTCCTTGGAGAAGAGGATGATTATTTTGTGTTTCTTCTAGGAGAGAAAGTAGATCTCAACAACTTGCTTCTATTTTTAGTATGGAGTTTGTTGAGGAGGTTAGAAATGTAATATCTTATTGTATTCCTTCGATATTTAATGGATCTAGGAAAACAAATTACTTGTTTATTGTAAAAGGAGTTTAGCTCAAACCTTCCATTTTTTTCAATGGAATACACATCCCAAGGAAACTCTTCGGTCACTTCCCCTGATTTCAAGGATGGTACCTAGGGTAAATTGGTCGGTTGTAGTGGAAACCTAATCCAACAAGGACATCAAGTGAGGCCCAATAATATTCACAGAGGCATCCAGCCTGAGGACTTGACCCCATGACCTCCTACTTGTAAATTAACAGCACTCAACCACTTAAGCTGACCCACTAGGCTGGTTGACCTCAATGTTGATAGTTTCATCATTGATGTCAAAGGTTTCTTGATGAATTCTTCTCCTCATCAGCACTTGGGTCAGAAGCTGGGCAAGATATCGGACAGGTTAAATATTGTGAAACTTGAGTGTTTTCTTGAATGTATATGGGCCAAGGAATCACTGTTAACAAAATAAAGTGCAATCATTCTATTCAATGCAAACTCAGAAATGGTCGGTTCAGGAACAACTTTCAAAAATGGCTTTCTATTCATACACTCTGCATCTAATTATTTTGTTTATGCTTGAATCTGTGAAAGATTCTTCTGATTATGAATAACTGGAAGCGATGATATTGTTACCAGAAATTGTGTTTGTAAAATATTACTATTAGTAATCAAGGTAGTCTCCGCGAGCAGGTAGCACTGGAAGTCCAAGGTTACAAGAGAATGTTCCTAACAATCTCACTCCTGCTCTATAACATAATTTCTGGCAACATGCAGTATGTGTACCTTTGGGAGTGCACTCTTGAAATATTCCAGATTGGGAGCCTTTTTGGGATAACATACCTAACCTGTGCATTTGTAGTCCCCAGAGAATTCCAGGAGCATTCTTTTCATGCAGACGGGGGTGGTACCTGGTATCTTTCATGATAATTTGAAAATCACCAATGTACTGTTAGACCAAAATCTGGTTTCAAAGTTGAAGGGTAATGAATAACGCCTTTACTTTTTGGGATTCATGTGCTATATATGTACCAGATCAGAATTTCATACGATTTAACTTGAAAACAGAGTACTTGGACTCATAAGGTGTGGAAAAATTGGAATTGCAACCAACTTCATTAACAAGAACTGAAGTGAGACTACTCTTCTTGATCTCAAACATATCTCAAGCATCTTTTGAAGGAGGCAAAACAGAGGATACCACCAGTGTACCTTTGAAAGTCAGTGCGATATCAGGGTTGTCACGCTCCTATGTATTATACAGTCATTTGTGAGCCTCCTTGTTAAGTTGCACCCACCATATTGGCTTCTCTAATGATTAGGTTATGTGATAATTAAGAAAACATAAGATTCTATATATGATTCCCATCAAACTCTGAGCCAGGTAACAATTATCATGGCCCTGTTCTAAAGAGATTGCTGCTGGAGCAGAGTTATATGACGAAGCCTTTGTATGCGGACATCATTGTACAGGCCTGTATGGAAGTTGCTAGTAACTCCTTTTTATCCCACTGTAGGAAACTGTCACTGTGAGTTATTGACAATGACAAAGGAGGCACACTCTTTTTAGATCTGTTTGAGAAACTCAGTGTAAATAGGCCGCAGACTTTCTGAGTGAGCAGCAGAACAGGCGTGTTAATACAAGGTGTTTATATATATAGGTGGACAGCGGTCTCTTTAGGCACCTGGTAGGTTGACTTATACACTATGGTGAGCCAACCTGTATTGGGAATTAGGGCCTACCTACAGACCATAATTAAATTGTTCTGTGTCTATAAAACATGAATTGGAGCCAACTTGAAAATGTTGTATAATGTTATAATGGGAGGTTGTATAATTGTTGATGTAAGAAGGTTTGCAGTTTACATTATTGTCACATGAAGAAGAATCTCACTTACATAATATATGATAAGCATGTTACCCACCTTATCAAAAATCTTTCCGAAACAAGGTGTTGTACCATGATGGTTTGGGGTTTTGCGTAAAGTTCCCTCCTACAATAATTTCCCTAAAATCAATTTCACAATTTTGCATTTTTTACTACTATGGGGGCCCATGAAATTTTGATGATGAGACAAAGGAGAAGGGGGCCAAAAATTTTGTTAGAGGAATGTGGGAGCCACACCCACATGTAATACGGACCCCCTTGGAGAGAAAATTTGAATCGCTAAGGAGGGAGGTCGAAATATTGGATGGAAGGACCCATATGAGGAGGCAAGGAAAATTATAAATAGGAGCATAGAAACTATTGGGGCTTTTTGATCTCTCATCTATTTCCTTTGTTGTTCAAGCTGTTTAGCTGGGTCACAAGTGTTGCTTAACACAAAGTTTTCCAAGGGGAGAACTCACCCTTCTTTCGGTGGACTTCGAGTGCCACCCTAGGAAGGTAAATTTGCTGCTAGATTGGAGGGAGATTTGTGGAATTCTGGGAGCATCTTTCAGCGATTTCCCTCAACTAATTTGTGCTCCAGGAGGACATAGTAGAGGATCACATGCCACTCATTTCAGCTATTTTCCAGGGGGTGTTGAGAAATTTAGAGAAGCTGCTCTAGGGGAAGACTAAGCTTGGTGGAGAATTTTGGGGTTGAAGATTGCTTCCTTTGAGAGAAACAAATTTCTCTTCACTGGGCCTGCACAGGAGAGAGACTGAACAATGTATTTTAGACTTGGACTCAGCTCTTTGGTGTCGGGACTTCAGCACATCATCTCTCCTACTTCCGAAGAAATTTCCTAGAGACTTTCACTAGCATATTGAGGAGGGATAAGAAGGATTTCAGCAGATTCCATCACTGGGGGACACAATTTCTGTTCAGGAGGGTGTAGTGCCAAAATAGGGCAATTTCAGGAGGTTGGAATTAGCCCAATTCCTTTCTGGGTTTTGGTGGGTTTGGTGAGAGGAGATCATGGCTAATTTTGTAGAATTTTCTGAGCACCAGAGGTGGGAGAAATCTTCAGTTTTTCTAGCCAGCAGTGCAGTTTCACGAGAGCCAGCGTAGATCCTTGCAAACGAGTTGCTCTACAGCAGTTGGGCAGTCAATGTTGGACACCTGGGGTTTGTAGCTTGCCTTGAGCAAGCCCACGTGCATTTCTTCCATCACACATTGTACTCCTACCAATTGATAATAAAATTGGCCCATTTTGGCATGTTTTTGGAGCATTTTTGGTTACCTGATTGCATGTGTAATTTCTTGTGTTAGAAGTGCTTAATTTGCTTTGTTTATCACTGTTAATTTCCATTGGGATATTACATTTTTCTTGTGAATTAGCCAGCACTTTCGAAGGTATCCTCACTAATATATGGAATTTTAGGAAAGGAGTCAAATATTCAAGTATTGATACATCTAAACCTAGAGCAATCATCCAATGAACAAAAACCATAGACTTGATACTAATGCAGATTCCAGTTTTGTCCAAAATATGCTAAGCTCAGAGGTAAGGAACTTCAAGAATCAGAACCTTTCTTATCAACAATGAAAATTGTCTGGTTGTTACATTGTCTGGCAGTTACACATAATTTGTGAATTTTATAAGGATTTGAAACGAATGGACCATGTGAAGCTAGAAAAACAAACCAAATTACTTCAAAGTCTTGCATTAGAATACAAACAGTCAGCAAGATATGGATATAAAAAGATGTGTTGTTGAATGGTAGGGCTGCTAGTAAATGGTATTTTTGTGATACCTAGTTCGTATATAGCCTAGCAAAGAGAGAAAGAGGAAGAGGAGCAGATGTTAAGCATAATTGAGGAAGAGGAGCAGAGAGGATAAAGGGGCAGAAACAAAGTACAGACCAGTGCCAAGGAAAAAGAAGAACTCACATTTCAAAGACCAAGTAAACTAGCAAAGTAAATTTGAAATCTTGTTAGGGGATTGGTGTCTCCTTTCAGGTAGTATCCTGAAAAAGAATAGGTTGGAGCCTATAAGTAGAGGGAGTGGGTGCTCCCAACAGGTTGTAGCTTGCAGAAGAAAAGCGAGGTAGAAGCCTCTTGTAGGTAGAAGCCTATAAAAAATTGATGTAAAAGAGGAAGTGGGAGTTTGCTTTTACATCACAAAAAAATTCGTGGTTTTACCCTTTATGGGTTTCCACTTATATCTGGTGTTTACATGTGTTGCATGAGTTCTTGTGTGTTTTCCAGTGTGGAAAAAGTCGAAAAAAAATTGGGATTAAATCCCGATTTTTCGATTTTTTTGGCTGGCCGATTAAATCGGCCGATTTTTTGCCGATTTTTTCCCAGTCGAAAAAGTCGGGATTAAATCGAAAAAGTCAGGATTAAATCGGGACTTTTTCCAAAAAATCGTGGTATTTTTTTAATGATTTTT
Source organism: Pinus taeda (assembly GCA_000404065.3). Lineage (NCBI taxonomy): Eukaryota > Viridiplantae > Streptophyta > Pinopsida > Pinales > Pinaceae > Pinus > Pinus taeda. The sequence goes on from APFE030163813.1 coordinate 7,606, forward strand.
TTTTTGTTTGAAAAAATCGGGATTTTATTGAAAATATCGGGATTTTATTGAAAAAGTCCGGATTTTTTAAAAAAGGAATATTTTTGTATTTTTTTTTAATTTTGCCGACTTTTTGCCGACTTTTTCGAAAAACTCCCGACTTTAACGACTTTTTCAACTTTTGGACCCTTGCCGATTTAATCCTGACTTCGACTTTTTCCACATTGGTGTTTTCTTTTGAATTCATTGTTAATTGTTGAACACGTATATAAATCTGCTAATTGTTAAATAAAGAGTCAAAAGATTTAAAATAATTTGAAATTGGTGATTTTTAAAAGACATAATTACTAATTTACCCCCTCCCCCCCTTGTAATTACCTAGTTTCCAACAATTGGTATCAGAGCAGGTTCCTTTTTTATCGACCTAACTAGAAAGAAAATCTAGTTCATAAGAATGGCCAAACAGGAAGGGTGTTCAACAAGCAAAGCCCCTTTGTTTAATGGTACTAATTATACCTTTTGGAAGATAAGAATGATGACATATCTAATGTCCCTTGGTGCAGATGTCTGGGGTGCAATGGAGAATGGATATGAAGACCCACCTGTAATAGGAAACAAAGATGACAAGCTTGAATTTTCATTCAATGCCAAAGCCATGAATGCTATCCATAGTGGGCTATCTGAGTCTAAATTTGTAAAAGTAATGCACTATAAGACTGCTCAAGAAATGTGGGATAAACTAAAAAACATTCACGAAGGAGATGGTAATGTAAAAATGGCTAAATTACAAGTTTACAAAATGGAGTTTGGGTCCTTGAGAAACAAATCAGATGCATTTGAGAAATTCAAGGTCTTCAAAGCACTAACAGAGAACCAAACAAGCTGCAAAATAAAGTGCATATGGTCGTACAAAGGAGGATAGTTTACATCAAATGAATTTGAAGATTTCTGTTATGATCATGAATAAAGAAACAATATACCATTGCAGACAAACCCCAACAAAATGGAGTAGCTAAAAGACAAAACAGATCAATGCAGCAAATGGTGAGGGCTATGATGCAAGAAAGGAACATACCACAAACCTATTGGGCGAAATCTATGTTGATTTGGGGTAGCATCAAATGTGCTCTAGCCACGAAAATTGGTGGAGAGGCTAAGGCACATGAGATCTCCAATACCCAGAAAGGGTTTGGGCAGATTCTAAACAACTTGGGAGATATTAAAATAATTAATAATTTTAGTGGAGTCCCTAAGTCTAAACTTAGGGAAAATAAAATATTAATGTGAATTAATATAAAACTGTGTTAGAATGGTCCAAAAGTCATGGATCAAGCTAGATATAATCTTAGTCGTTGATTAGGGACTTAATCTCGGCCGTTGATTTGTCAACAAGAAAAGTATAAGAGGAGGCTTGAGGGTCACTTGGAGAACACACTAAGATATCAAAATTTCGACTTTCTGGGGCTAGGTTTGCTGAGAAAGTTGAGAGAGTGATCAGAATTGCAGCTGAGGGGCAGTGAATACAGAAGCAGAGAGGCGGAGATAGCACTAGGAGGATCAGCGCAGTAGCTGGAGAGAGGGATGCAGAAGCAGCCAAGGGTTCACGCAGAAACAATCAAGGCTCACACAAAGGCAGCTAGGAGCTGCGTAGTGCTTAAGAGGGCCAGCGTGGGCAACGCAAAGGGCTAGAGGACTGACGCAGTGCCTTCAGAGGCTAACGCAGGCCAAGCCAGAGTGACGTTGGGCTAACGCTAGGCCAGAGAGAGGCTAACACAATCCCTAGAGGTTGACGTTGAGGTTTCGTGGGGCAGATTGGAGCTGTGGAGCTGCTGGAGTGTTTATCCAAGGTTTCAGCCGGAATATCTGCTTCCAAGTAGAGAGGTACTACTGCCGGGATTTTTCTCTGTTGGGTGAGCCAGATTTGGCACCCATATTGTATTCTGAAATTGCTTAATAAATCAAACCCTCATATAGCTACACCAGTTTTCCCGCATTGGGTTTTTTCGGGGACATTAGTCAAAAACAACAGTGTCACTTGTGTGCTTGTTTCTATTTCCTTCAGTTGATGATCTATAATGTGTTGAGCATGTACTTGTATTTATTTCTAGTATTTACATGGTAAATAACTTGTTAATTAACATAACAAGTAGGTAGAAATCAATCAGTAAAGTACATGAAAGGTTTCTACCGTATCAGACTTAGAAATTCCAACATGGTATCAGAGGGTGGTTGCAGATCACAGGAGAACTGAGGACATCAACCGAACAGAGCAGTGGCAGCAGAAAACAGTTGTCCTGAGTAACAAAAGCTATTCCTAGCAAAGTAACAGCAAGGAAGGGGTGACGCAGTGCCTATGTCATCAAGATTGAGCCAGGAAGAGGCAGTGCAGAGGCTGAGGGAGGCAAAGGCAGGCTCACGCAGAGCCACACCGAGGAGAGGGGGTTGACACAGTTGGCTAAGGAGGCTAATTTGCCGGTGCCAGGATTGCGCAGAGCCTAGTAGCTCTAATTTTCAGTTTGCTAGGGTTTAGGAGGCTGTGGGTAAGTTGCAGAGTGGAGCTGGTGGGGTACTGTAGTCAGAACAGTACCTAACAGGGCAAGACCAAGGTAGAGGGAGTTGCTGCTGAAGTGGATTTCTAGCCAAGGAATTCAGATCAGTGTTGCAATTGCACAGATGATTGGAGAGGGGCATCTCGACATTGGCAGAAGGGTTTCCAAGAGGGAAATCAAGGCTTAGAGGAGTCATACCAAGAACTTCTAGGAGGGAAGTAGAGGAGTAGCGAGATGGAACTACACGGAGTAAGAGACTAGGACAGACTAGACAGAGCCTCAAACTTCATAGTCTAGAAGGCCAAAATCTTATCCGTACTAGACAGGAATCGTGTCAAGCACTTCGCCTTGAGGACAATCGCTTTCCCAATTGACCCGACTGATAACGACAGGTAGAGGATGTAATGGCGAGGGCTACGAGTATCATCCTTGATGAGGTCAAGGATCATATAGTACCACATATTGCCGAGAAGAACACGGCACAAGAGATGTGGGAGGCCCCCTGACCAAGTTGCATCAGCATACTTCCATTCAGAGTAAGATGCTACTAGAAAATCAATTGCGATCATACAAGATGAAGAAGGGAGAACAGATCGACCCATTCCTCGGTCGATTGAAGGAGATCTGGGATCAACTGACTTCCATATGGGCAACGTCGGATCTAGAACTGATGGTGAGAACAACCCTAAACACAGTCTCAGAAGACTAGGAGGTGTTTGTCCAGAGCATACTAGGCAGGGCGATTCTTCCAGATTGGGAGGAAATGTGGGCTGCTCTTCGCCAAGAAGAGATTAGAAGGCTGAGCAAGGCGGGAAGCAGCAACAAGAGGATCAAAATCAAGAAGGAGGAGGAAGATGTTGCCCTAGCATCTAACGGAAAGCATGAGAAACGGAAGAAGAAGGACCTCTCCAAGGTCAAATGCTTCCACTGTGGGGAGCTGGGTCATTATGTGACCCAGTGTCCAAGGAAGAAGAGTAAGGGAGAGACCTCCAAGACCAAGGCAGCGCCAGCAAGGGCAGAGAAGGAGGTGGAGACAGACGATGATTGTGCCATGAGTGCTCATGTGCCACATCAGAAGAAGTGGGGAGACATCGAGCTGTAGTCAAGCAGACTACAAGCGATGAGGGGTGGGATCCTCGAGGTACCCAGCCTCTTGGATTAGACCTTGCTACGGGAGCCCCAAAGAGGAGTAATAGTACCGGCGGATGTCAGTAGAAACGGATGTGGATGGAGCGACAGAGGCAGCTACAGTGCAAGATTCCCAGGACAACGCGAGGCTAGCAGGCTGCAACAGTGCGAGAGGCACGGGAGTGTTGTACCAGTGCAGGATGGCACAGAGAGGTGTACAACGATGCGAGATGCAGGGAGTTGTTGTGTAGGAATTTACAGGGTAAGTTCCTCAGACAGAACACCAAAAGGACACCGCTCACAAACAGATACAGATCAATACACCAGTATTTTGACGTGGTTAAAACCCTCAGAGAGGGAAACAGTCCACGGCCTGCGCCAACGGGGCTACTACAGGCAATTTATTAATAAAAGAATGAAAATTTACATAAGCTTCTCTCATGCACGGTTAACCTACAAATGACCCTCCATGCGCTTTAAATAGAATTCAAGGACCAATCGGGTGTCAAGCCACGGATCAAGTGTCGGTAATACCGAGGAGAGAATGAACCGTCAGATTGTAAGTTACAAATGTACACAGTAAAGAAACACACTTTATCTAACTCTATACTAGACCAAGTTATACTTAACTATTCCTATGTGTCGGAATATCCTAACAATACTAAACCGCTGGAAGAGGAGGATTTGATGACAGAACCTACAGGTGTGCAAATGAGAAAGGAAAACATACAGGAAGAAAATACTCGAGAGCCTAACTTGGGGCAAAATAATATGAAACAGCAACAAGAAACACAGCTGGAAGTAAGTGGCATCAAACGAACACATGGTTCCGAAGGATCGGAATCTGATAAAGAACAACCAATGAATGCAATGGAAAACTAGCTTGCAATTCTTGCTCCCACTCCCAACATTGGAGGTTGGCGAAGAGTGGAGAAGAAGAAGGGCAGGAAACCATAGGCCAGTTGGATCTTTTTTTCTTTTCTTGTTTTTTGTATTCTTTTGTTTCCTGGTTTCAAGAACAGCTCTCCTACATATGCTTTAAGCATCTACAAAATGTAATTTTTTTCATATGAATAAAATTACGACTTTTTTCTACGGGAAAAAAAAAAAATCAAGAAACAAA
>APFE030163820.1:0-11929 GCA_000404065.3 Pinus taeda
CTGATCATAACACCCTTTCATAAAGAAATTTTGAGGTCTAAATTGGGCCTCCTAAGGAATATTGTAAAATAATAGTGGAAATAATAAAATAATATTAGATTACCTCATCAAAATTTGGAGGGAAAAAAGAAAAAAGAAAAAACTATTTTTTCAACTTATCTCCCTATGATTTTACTGAAATTTTGAGCGAGAGCACTCATTGTATGCATAATTTAATTTTGCATCCAAAGAGTACCCATGTTCCATACTTTCAATGGACCCTATGACATGGAAAATGTGAAATACATGAAAAACGTGATTGCAATAACGTTTTTCATGTATTTCACATTTTCCATGTAGTATGGTCCATCGAAAGTATACAATATGGACACTCCATTTATGAAAAATTAAATTATACATCAAACGAGCGCTCTCACTCGAAATTTGAGTGAAATTATACAAATTTAAGTTGGAAAATTAGTTTTTTTTTAAATTTTATTTTATTATCTTTTTACCTTTTTACTCCAAAAGTGGTGAATCATCTCCCATGGTTGACATTATAATATTGAATTCTATTGGTTCTTGTAAATTTGATTTTTGTACAATTTTTGTTTTGAGGCCAATTTTTTACCTCAAAACTGTGGTTTGCTATGCATCTAGAACCTAATCAGCTACTTCTTCCAACACTGCTATGTCCATTAGGGTGTGCTATTCTTCAACCAATTTTCTCTCTACCTAAGCAATTTCCTCTTATAATGGTTTTCAAGTGAGCTCTCTAAATTATGAAGTTGAACTTTCTACTCCCAATTGAGCTTGAGTGTGCCCCCTTTCTTGATAAAGGCTAGTCCTTGGTGCACCCAAGTCCTCTATTGTGGCATGATTTTTCTCCCTACGAGTGAGGTGGGTTCAATACCAAACCAAATCCCCCCTAGCTCGAAATAAAGTTCCAGGGGAGTATTGTGCTTGTAAGTGTGATTCCGGAAAAATTGCGTAGAGGTCACTGAGAAGATGGGTTGGGCAGTACGGAACATCAGTGACATTCTGCGGGATCTGGCTCATCTGGGAGGTAGAAATACGCAATTTTTTCCGGGATGCAGTGCGGGCAGTAGGGAGGACACTGGCAGTGAAAATTGCACAAACTTTTCAGGGGAGGCTGGGAATGGGCTGCGGGAACTTGCTGGCAAAAACTACACAAAACTGAGAGGCAGGCATGTAGTACATGTCTGCGTAGTTTTCGGGCTGAGTGGGGTGTCGGGAAACTAGTGGATAGTCCAAGGAAACTACACAATTTTTAGGAGGAGCAGCAGGTCGGTTGATAGGGGGATTGACTAACAGAACTATGCAATTTTCAGAGACAGTGTAGTGAGAGGAAGCGAGTGCCTCTTCTCATGTCTATGCAATTTATTCAGTTAGTGGAGGTAGGCATGCTGACAACTTCTGTGCAATTTTTTGGAGGAATGAAGCCTGGGGTCACTTCCCGGTCAAACTCTCTAATTGACCAACGGGAGGCTTGATGGATTGGATTGCAGGGAATGTAGATTGAGATGGCTTCTTGGGAAAATCTTGCATTGTTCTCAGCAACAGCCAGCTAGGTCGATTCTAGGATTGTGTAGTGTAGACTTCCTGGGAGGCAGCCTTAAGCTTTGCGCAATTATGGGCAGCAGTGCTTGGTCATTGAGGGATAAGAATGCATAATGCAGCTCAGTGGAGGTTCGGCTGATGGAGGTTGGTATGGTCGACATATCTTTGACAAAAATGACTAAGTGTGTGAGTAAGTTGACTTGTGTATACATGACCTTGTGAACACACACTCATGACTTGACGATAAGACACCTCGGACCAACAAGACAACATATGCTCAATGTGACTGACCGAAGGGTGCGAGCAACAAGTGCGACACCTGAGATAGATTGTTGAACGACCATGAAGAAACTTTCACGACATTACATACAAATTCGTGTGTGAGTGCGAAAGATGCTTACGTAGTGAATACAACTTGTACACACGAAGAAAGACCTTCAACATAGCCAGAACATGACTACAAGTGCGACATTGCAACCAACATGCTAAAAGACGACCAGTGAACGATCAAGCAAAGAGGGTATTAAGACTCGATACGAGCTCATGGGATGAGCCCGAGTGTTTGCAGACATCAAGGAAAAAACCAAGGAAGGCTCTGAAATTGGATGCACGCCAAACTTTTGGAGGGTGTTGCAACCGCTACAACACTTGGCGACACACTGGTTGAATACCAGCTTTTTTGTTTCAATCCTTTGATAGCACAAGGCCTTGGTCTATCAGGGAGTATTGAATCGTTGTGTGGGTTACTTCGGCTTCCCCACTTACCCCATGGTCAAACATGGTTCATCTTTTTCCAACGCAATCAAACACAACAACAAGTTTCAGCGTGATCACATTGTTTCAAAATCGAGAAGGGTAGTTTGGCTCGTGAGCTTGAAATTTTCAAAGTATAAGTTTTCATCTCTGGTGTTGCACCGCTGCGAGAAGACCTAGACAATACCCCGACAGAGTCACGAAAGAACACACTCACTGCTCCACTGCCAGCGAGCTTGGTCAGTACTCCAGTGGAGTTGCATGCTTCACCTCTCTACGCAGGATGCCTTTCTCTTCCTTTTCCTTTATATTTTTGAAAAGAGTATTATGCATAAGCACTTATTTATTTTTGGGGTGGAAGAGAGATCCCAAATTATTGAGAGAAGAAGAGGTTGTTCCTTTAGAGAAGCATGTAAGACCTCTGATTTAGGTTTTCTCATGTAGATTCCCCTTCTCCGTTTCTACTAGTTGGATGAGCTTGAACACATAAAGCAAAAGACCAAGTACAAGCATGGGGTTTCCCAGTATGGACATAGGTTCATGGTTGGACCAGAGCTTCCCTTGCAGACGGTTCGTATTTTCCGTCAAGATTTCATCGACCGAAGGTTATGACCAAGCACAAAGAAGACAGACACATCACTGGCCAAATGTTGTAGTGTCATAAGACTCTTTGGATCTCAACCACATACTCATTCAAAATCCATAACTCAGTAGAGGGAAACACTTATTGACAAAACCAAAAATGGCATGATACTAAGCAAACAAAACAAAACGAAGCAAAAATAGTAAAGTAAGGCGAAAAGACAAAAATCAGAAAACAAACTATGTACATGGTGCAGGGCGCGGCCCTAGCTTACTGAAAGTAGTGTTTTAGATCTTGGCCGTTGAAAAGAAGGTTGTCAATCCTCCTGTCAAGTGATTTCAGATGGTACACGTGTGGGCCAAGCTTCTCCTAAACAATATACAAACCAATCCACAAGGACTGGACTTCGTATGTTTGCCTTTGTCTTCATGGGGTTTGTCCCATTTCAAGACTAAGTCACCCACATCAAATTTAGCGTTCCCTGCAGGCTTCTTGTCGAACCATGTCTTGATACGGGTTTGGTGGAGAGTGAATTTTTCTTTTGCTTTCATCATTTCTTCCTGCAACTTGTGAAGTATATTCATCCTACATTGAACTAGCAGACAAGGCCTGCCTTGGGATTCTTGGGACAATTGGAGCACAGACAAGTAGATGTTTGGCGGAAGGATGGATTCTTTTCCATAAACCAGAAAGTATGGCGAAGTGTTCAGAGAGGGTTTGGGTGTTATGCGGTCATCCCATAAAACATTCTTCAAAGCGGAGTGCCAATTACGCTGTTAAGAGATGGTCGTCTTGATAATGCTGATAAGGTTTTTATTTGTATACTCTACGAGACCATTTCCCTGTGGGTAGTAGTTAGATGAGTGTTTAAACATGATACCATATTGCAACAAAATCATAAATATGTAAAGATGAAAATAAAGTTGCATTGTCAAAAACAAGTGATACCAGAAGACCAAATCATGAGATGATGTTCTGTTGGAGGAAGCTAATGACTTCTTGGTCATTCACTTGCTTAAGCAGAACTACTTCTATCCACCACAGGAAGTAATTTGTAGCTGTCAAGATGTAGCGGTGATGCTTCGATGAATGTGGAAATATTTCCCCAATGATGTCCAGGCCCCACTGTTGGAACCATTTAGTCACTGCAACAGGGTGTAGTGAGGCTACTGACCTTCATGTTCTCCCGGCGCACCACTGACAGATCGGGCACTTGTGGGTGTAAGCATGTGCATCCTTTAACAATGTGGGCTAGTAGGAACCAGCTTGAATAACTTTGTGCGCAATGGTATTTCCTGTGAAGTGGCCTTCAGCTAGTCCTTCATGCAGATCATACAAGACCTTCTCTGAATCATGTGCCTTCAGGAACCTGAGCAAAATTATGTTACTATGCTTTCTGTAAAGCACTTCGTGCACCAACTAATAAGGTAAATCTTTGAGGCAAAGTGCCCTCTTTTGTCTCATGGAGAAGTGAGAGGGTATGGTGCCATGCTCAAGGTACTAGCACAGATCTTCATACCAAGAGTTTCCACATGAAGTGGGTGGTGCTCGCTCTACATCATACATCTCGATTTCTTGTTCCCAACCAACAAGCTCTTCTTCTTCCTCCTGTGCATGGACTACTTCTGTTGCGAGTCTGCAAAGACCATGACCCTTGACAGTGTGAACTAACTTGATGTCAAGATCATACTCTTGCAAGCCCGTCATCCAATTCAGGCATCTTTCACCCAACTCTTACTGTATAAGCAGTGATCAAACTATTGGGTGTGACACAAAGACTGTGTAATGGTTCTTCAACAAATAGGGTCTGAGGAATTTCACCGCCTTGTATACTATGTATGCTTGTTTGTCAATGATGGGGTAGTTGAGTTCGAGTCCCTACATGCTTGTGCTCATGAAGGAGATGGGATGTTTGTCATTTAGCTCATCCTTCTGAGTGAGTACTGTAGAAGCGAGTTGTCGGAGGTAGAGGTGTATAACAAGAAATCTTTGTTGAAATCTGGGTTGTAAAGTGCAAGCACATTTGCAATATCCATCTTGATAGGGGTGAATGCATTCTTTTCCTTCTTACCCCAACTATAGACTGCATCCTTCTTGATCATGTCTTGCATAGGTTTCACTATCTGCGCATAATCCAAGATGAACTTCCGAAGGAAGTTTATGTTCCCCAACAAGGACTACATGGATTTCTTGTTAGCTGGGTGAGGAATCTACGTAATCATCTGAACTCGATCTGGATCAACCTTCATCCCATTTTGGTGATGATGTGCCCAAGGAGGTTCCCCTCAGACACTGCAAATACGCTCTTTTTGGGATTCAAGGAAATTTTGTATTTTTGACATCGCTCGAATATCTTCTTCATATGGTCTGATCGTTTTTTGGAAAAGATAGTGGTCTGATCATTTTTTGGAAAAGATAGTCACGTCATCAAGGTACACCACTACGCTCTGTCTAATAAGTCCACGGAAGGAGATGTCCATGGTGCGCTAAAAGGTTGCGCCCGCATTCACGAGCTCAAATGGCATTTTCTTGTAGACGAACATACCCCACTTGGTACAGAAGGTAGTTTTTAGTCTATCAGGTTTTTCTACTAGACCTTGGTTATATCCTGAAAAACCATCGAGCAAGGAGAACATTTCTACCCCATATACCATCTGTAAGATATGCTCCATTGATGACACGGGGTAGTTTTCTTTGTCCAAGGCTCGATTCAATTTTTGGAAATCAACACATAAGCGGATCTCCCCGGACTTCTTAAATACATGAACTAAGTTAGAAACCCATGTGGAATGACGAACTTGGTAAATGATTTGTGCTTCCAACAACTTAGTCAGTTCTTTCTGTATGAGGGGTTCAAGTGACGAATGTACTTTTCTTAGCTTCTGCTGAAATGGCTTGACCCCTTATTTGATTGGAATCACATGTTGGATTATTTGCATGTCGTATGTTTTCAGATCATCGTATGTCGACACAAACACATCCTGGTATTGTTTGAACAAGGGGACAAATGCTTGCCACCCCTGTTGTGTGCAACATGTGCCGAAATTGACGAACTTCGGATCTTGTTCCATCCCCAACTTAGTATGTTCGTACATCATGGTGGAACTATGGGTTTTGTTGTTCCTTGGCCCTTGAAAGCGGTTTTGAAAGTTATAGAGCTTTTTGAGAGATACCACACCCTTGGGGATGAGGTTTTGTTTCTTGTCATCAACTACAGCTTGCAGAGTTTGCTCGTGCTCATTTTCGTCAATCACCGTGTCCTTGAAGACATCAACGTTTTCCGTGAAGTGCAGTATCCATTGATCATCGAAAAAAACGTGTAGATTAGTTATGTTATCAGGGATAGAAGGCTTATACAAAATTTCAACAGTAAACCTATCCCTAAGCAGTGACATCCTAGCAGCTGCGTTTGCCAAGGCATCAACGAATACATTACGCATTCTAGGAAAAACAATGATATTGAATGCATGGAAGTTAGAGATTAGTCACCATACCTCTTGCTGGTAAATTTTGAGATGAGGTGACAAACAGTGTATGGTGTTACATACCTGTGGTACCACGATTTCTGAATCACCTACCACTTTGAGCACAACAACATTGAGGCTAATGGCTTTGCATAAGCCCAATACGAGTGCATTGTATTCAACAGTGTTATTCGTCCACTCGAACTCCAAGCAATTTGAGATGAAGTGTTCCTGTGCTTCGGGTCTATCAAGAAACACACGGCTCCAGAGTCATCCTGTGTCTTTGATCCATCAAAATACATGGTCCACAACTTGTCTATACACAAACCACTTGACGCGCTAGTACTACTGTTGCTACTGCTACTACTATAGCTACTAGTGTTACAATGTACTGTACATGTTTCATTTCCATCAGTTGGGCAAAGAAGGAGACCTAACTGTATGTCTAGTGGGGTTGAAAGCTAGTTGTGCGAGATAACACCCCAACTATGTTTCCAAGAGGCAATTTCCGAACATGAGTTCTGCAAAAGCCAACGGTTCATTCTCACCATTGATGCAAGTGACATTGTGTTTCATGTATCTCTTGGATAACACCCAAATCTGATTGCTTTTGCCCTAGTATGGAGGCTATAAGTGTGACTAGTCTGTAGCAAAGTACCCATTCAACTTGATAGACCAATCTTTGCTAAGTAGTAAGCCATACGCTTCCGATATGTCCACAATGACAATGTTGATGCACTGGTGAACTCAACCGTCATGAGATATCAGATGATCACATCCCGAAGTTCACCATTGGATGGTACACACATTCGTTCTAGTTGGATGATCTACGTAGATGTCTTGCTCCATTGCGCATTGATATTCTTGGCAATGGAGAGTGGCATGATGTTGGCTGATGCACCAGAATCAACCAAACAGTTGTGAACATTGTAGTTAAAAATTTCAAATGAAAGCAAGAATGGAGGGAAAATAGAGTTTGCTTCTTCCACCCGATTGTGTTGATCACAGTTGTGAGTGAACCAGGAGATGTGCTCACTCCCTTACTAGTAGAGGTTGTGCTGTTTGCAGATGTTTTCCCTAATGCACGCAACATAATATCCCGCTGACCTTGGATCTTAGCTAACTCGAACAAAGATATGTTTGCACAAGTTTTCCTCATATCTTCCATAATATTATAATCAAGAGTGGGTAAACTCACCAAGATGTCCGAGGTTAGACTCATGTTTGTACTGTCTAGCAAAGTCTTTTGAATTTTACTGCTCATGGACATACTCTTGTTCGCAGCTGTCTTCCTGGGCTTGCTTTGTGCTTTCTTCTTTTGGACAACTAGTGGATCAACCTTCCTCAACAATTCAAGCTTTTCTTGCATCTCCCTAATCGTAGGGGGACCCCCTTGAATTCTGAGATTGTATCGACCACTTTGCTTTAGGGGTTGCTTCTCGGTGTTCGTTTTCTATGCTGCTTGTGAGCATTGATACATGTTGATCACCGGCCAAGTGTGGGGTGCCTCATTAGATACAACATCTTCCTCATCATCTTTGTCTTCCGGCTGACACTGCACATTATTTACCATGTTTGTCATATGGTTGCATACTGAGTCAACAACTCGTTTCCATTACGAACAAGTTTCTTCCGGGTGACAGTCTTAATGGAATGAGAAAAACTTGGAGACAACACATAGTTCTGTCTAAAACAGTGAGCTGGAGCTCTGTGTAGTTTTAGCCGGGAAGTGATTGCTGCCTGATGACATGCTCCCCTTCTGTTGTCTGGAAGGTTGGCTTCTTGCAAATATCTCGATCGTTTGTTTCTTTAGCGTATACACCTATGTTGTCAAGTGCTTGACAAGATGAGTAAGGGTTTCAATGTCACTTGTTTCCTTGTCTTTACCCTTGCTCGCCACAACCTGGGGCTTCTTGCTCGCATCTTTGGAGTATTTTGCTTGTTCATCATCATTGATGACTCCAATCATGCACAGGTATTTTTCCACAGCGATCGCCTCTTTGCAATTCTCAAGTAACGTTGGTTTCGCAACTCGCTTGACGAACTGCGTAATACTCATTCGCAGTGCAGACATATAATAGTCGACTGTGATTGAGTCATGAGGTTTTGTGTTTGCTGCAAACTTGATCAATATGTGTAAAAACCTTCGATTAAAATCTTTCACTTTCTCTTTCGAATCCATCTTCAGACTGCCCAACTCTTTGAGCAACATGGTAGAGGTCTTGTCATTAACAAAATTTTCCAAAAACATTCTTTTGAACATACCCCAGTTATGGATGGAAGTGACAGGAAGGTTGTGATACCATACCGCTGCATGAAAATCCAAGTTACATGAAAACAATCTGCATGCAACGTCGTCGTGTCGTACCTCGAGAGTCTGCAGTTGCAGGTAGTTGTCCAAGTGGTCTTCTGCCTTTGTTGTTTTGTCAAGGTCATACTTTGTTAACAATCTCTCTGGACAATTTGGCATACAGTGCAAAGCACCCAAGAGAGCCAATGGTTCCTGAGTCATCCATTCCAAGTTTTGGTCAGCCATGTCTTCTTCTTCTTTGTCCTCCTCTTCTTCATAATTTGATGGTTCCGGCTCTGAGTTTGTTGGTTCGTCTCCACCTCTGCCTCCTCCACTGCCTTCCCCTCCATCTCCTATACCGGAGCCTGAGCCCAAGATCACGAGGATGTCCTATTCTCCCTGTCGAAAGACTGGAGGTTCCTCTCTGTTCTCAATAGCTTCTACTAGACCTTCAAGTGTGGCAAGAACTGCTTCTTCCACTAATGAGACAACAACTCCTGTGGGAGTGGTCTTTGGCTTCTTTGATGCATATGGAAGATCTTGTATTCTTGGGATAAACCCAACTGCTTTGGCAAACTAACAGGTGATGGGACAGACATAGCGGAGGTGTTGATAGGAAATTTCATGTTCACGTCTGGGAGGTGAGGAGTAACCAACTTCAGAGTTACGTGTAGGTGAGAGAGAGTGCGAGTTGCTGCCTTGACCAGATGATTGATGAGTGGGGGTGAGAGGATATTTAACCATAAACAACTGGTGACCCTCCTTCTAGCGCCAGAAATGTTGACGGTGTTGGACCTGCCAACATTCAAGGGATCTACCAGGTATGAAGTCCCAACTAGACCTCACATCGTCTGGTGTAGGAGTCCCATCTGGTATGATGGTTCGGTTTCCATTATCTTAAAGATATTCCTTAGCTCTTGCTTGTCAGCACATGAGAGTGGTTTACTTATTCTTCAAACAATGAGGTTCGTGTGTCTGATTAGTGCTTAGTGTAACTTATGTCTAAGTTCTTTCATTGTAGAGGGAGAGGGTGAGTGAGTCTCAAGTCGAAAGGCTGGGTTGGGAAATTTAGAACAACAGTGACATTCTGTGGGATCTAGCTCGACTGGGAGGCAAAATTTCACAATTTTTTTCAAGAGGCAGCGTGGGTAGCAGGGAGGACACTGGCAATGAAAACTGGGCAGATTTTCAGGGGAAGATGGGAGTGGGCTACGGGAGCTTGCTGGCCAAAACTGTGCAGAACTGAGATGCAAGCATGCAGGACATGTTTGCACAATTTCCAAGCTGAGTGGGGTGTCGGGAAGCTGGTGGACAGTCCAAGAAAACTGCGCAATTTTCAGGAGGAGCAACAGGTTGGCTAACAGAGGGACTGACTTAGAGAACTACGCAATTTTCAGAGACAATGCACTGACAAGAATAGAGTTCATGTCCTCATATCTGCCCAATTTATTCAGTCGACGGAGGCGGGCATGCTAACAACTTCTGCACAATTTTTTAGAGGAGTGAAGCCCAGGGTCACTCCCTGGTCAAACTCTGTGGTTGACCAGCAGGAGGCTTGATGGATTGGCTTGCGGGCAACGCATATTGAGATGGCTTCTTGGGAAACTCCTGCGTTGTTTTGGGTGACAGTTAACTAGGTCAATTCCAGGATTGCATGGTGCAGATTGTCTGGGAGGCACCCTTAAGCTCTACGTAATTCTGGGCAGCAGTACTTGGTCACTGAGGGTTGAGACTTTGCAATTCAGCTTAGCGTTGGTCCGACTGATGGAGGGTGGTCTGGTCGAAAGATCTTTGGCAAAAATGACTAAGTGTGTGAGTAAGTTGACTTGTGTATACACGACCTTGTGAACACACACTCAACATGACTTGACGACAAGACACCTCAAACCAACAAGACAATATATGCTCAGTGTGACTGATCGAAGGGTGCGAGTGACAAGTGCGACACTTGAGATAGATCGTTGAATTACTGTGACGACACTTACACGACATTGCATACAACTTTGTGTGTGAGTGCGATAGATGCTTACATAGCGAATACAACTTGTACACATGAAGAAAGACCTTCAACATAGCCAGAGCATGAATGCAAGCACGACATTACAGCCAACAGTCTAAAAGACGACCAGTGAATGGTCAAGCAAAGAGGGTGTCAAGACTCGATATGAGCTCATGGGATGAGCCCGAGTGTTTGCAGACATCAAGGAAAAAACCAAGAAGGGTCTGAAATTGGATACAGACCAAAATTTTGGAGGGTTTTGCAGTGGCTAAAACATAGG
This sequence comes from Pinus taeda, assembly GCA_000404065.3. Taxonomy (NCBI): domain Eukaryota; kingdom Viridiplantae; phylum Streptophyta; class Pinopsida; order Pinales; family Pinaceae; genus Pinus; species Pinus taeda. Next base: position 10,930 of record APFE030163820.1, read on the forward strand.
CTCACTTTTCTCTCCCCTTTGCAGTTGAAGAACCTTGACACAGTTGCAACTGCACACTCACCAGGCACACCTCTCTTGCTTTTCGAAGACACCATTGCATCACTCTCCTGTGCTGACAACTAGAGCCAAAGCAAATATTTAAGGATTTGGAAACTAGGCCTTTATACCAAATGCGACTCCTACACCAAATGGTGTGAGGTGTAATTGGGACTTCATCTCGAGGAGATCCCCTTAGTTGATGAATTTCCAGCACCGTCAACGGAAGGAAATTATATTATCGAGGGTAACTATACCAAACAAGTGGTACGTGATAGATTTGGCCCTTCAAGTTGATGCAAATGAAATGTACCACTCGTCACCTCACACGAATAACCATAATTAAGTTATATAGTATGTCCTTCTACCACTCCAGTTCGTGTTTTGTGTATATGAATAAACATTTATTCTTTGTAAGAATTGGAAGGTTTGAGTTGTTTCAGCCTTTCAACAAGATGCGGTCATCCAATCTGATCCAATAATAACTGCGTGAAGTTGTATCTATGGCTACAAAACAGGGGTGGCATCTCTACCTTTCGTTCATATATATAATGTATGGTGTTAGCTGTGGTTTTTCCCATTGATACATGTGGCTGTGATTTCCTTGAAAATTTCCTAAATTGTGTGAGCATCTAAATCCAAAATTTGGTAAGGACTGAGACCCTAGCCACAATGTGTTATTACTCATATACGCCATGACTTGGTCCGCATTCGTGGATTGAGCTTGGAGGATGCACTTCTTTTGGCGATTGCAAGCTACACCTTCCACTTCAATAGCATGACTTGCAATCCAAGCGCATGTAAGTAGAAGACTTGGCATTGTAATCGTATTACACACATGTGTAACGTATGCAGGGAAGCTTGTACTCTAGGGGGCTAGAGCTATCTCTACAAATTATCCATTGCGTCATACGGTTTCAATTTACAAATTCCCTAACGCCATATGAAAAATAATATAGAGCCT